>JAOXJJ010000395.1:4908643-4939278 GCA_025769935.1 Phoenix roebelenii | reverse complement strand
GAGGGCCGGCGCCGGCAAGCCCGGCCACCGGCTTCAGTGCAGGTCTCCCGGAGGACGCCGCCCGCCGACGGACTGCCACTCGCCTATCCGCACCGGAGCTCCTCCTCCTCCGCCGAGTGATCGCCCCCGGGTCCCGTTTCCAGCAACAGCTAGTATTCCACACTCTTTATACTGTTTACTTTCACTTGATGTAATGGATTGTACTTACGTTAGATTTATATGAATGAAAATGCCGCTTTTGACCAAAAAAAAAAAAAAGTTGGTGACTAGCCCCTCCTAATTGTTCAAAAAAAAAAAAACCACAAACCGTGACATATAGTACATTTTAAAGTCTCTTTATCAAAACCAAGAGCACTGGTATTGCTATAAGCGACTAAGATTCATAAGAGAGGAACATTGGAAATAATTGAAACATCTCTATCTCTTTGAGATGATTTCCATTTTCTTCTCTTTCTAAATGATCCATATTAGAGCCATGAACTTCTGATCCCATGCAAATCTCGTGTCATATTTTTGTTAGCTTTCTCCTGCCCTCTAGCCATAGTCTTGAAACAATTGGCTCTTAAGGAGCCGCCTAGAACTTTCAGACAAGAGTATCCAAATTTATATGGTATTCAAAACATTGCAGGAAGACTAATTAAGGCCCTGGCTTCTAGTTTCATTCCCACTCTCCTGCAGTTCAGTTCTTAACCATTCTATACAAATAACTTTAGGCTCAATTTTGGTTGGTTTGTTTTGGGAGCTCCATTAGAAACATAAAAATATAGTTCAAGTTGAAGGAACCTAGCTTAAGTAGAGATCTAGTTCACTTTGTTTTCAACCCCCAGGACCAACCTAAATTAAATATTGACACAATGCAACTTGAATCGTCTCACACGGCCAGAGTTGCACCTGTAGTAATGGCATATGGCAACCTACGACATGGTTGTAATGGCATTATAAATTTATCTACAAGATTGATTAACTCTATATATCTCTTCCAAAATAATTTATACAACAAAAATGCAATTATAAATTTGAGAGACCAGCGAAAGTCAAATAATATTTACTACCGCTGGTGCATAATTTGTTATAACTTGCAAGAATCGTCGCAGATGCATAACTATCGTAACAACCCAGGACCTCACCCAAAATGGCTAGCCGGAAGTTATTATTTGGGTTCCTTGATCATGTATAAGTACCCAAGATCTACCCAGCGAATAACCAATGTGGGACTAAACACACGCCCGCACGGGTTCTCACATACTCCCTCCGTTCAAGCCCTGACGTCCTCGTCAGACTAAGGGTTCATATCTATTTAAATCTAATCACAAACACCACGATTGGCCCGTGGTCAGCCCCAATGGATCCATGCTGCAGTGTCCCCTAGTCCACATAGGTTATGAGCCGGGTTCGCTCTGATACCATTTGTAACAACCCAGCATCTCACCCAAAATGGCTAGCCGGAAGTTATTATTTGGATTTCTTGATCCTGTATAAGTACCCAAGATCTATCCAGCGAATAACCGATGTGGGACTAAACACACGCCCGCACGGGTTCTTACAACTATAAGCCATTATGAATCATAAAACATTTGAGGGTGGCTGAGATGGAGATAAACGTTGTCATAATTGCTAAAATATGAAACCATGGTTATTGTTGTCTGAATCATAATAAACAAGATTGCATGTTCTTCCTTCAACTACTTTCACTGGTTTCCATCTGAAAAATGTTGTCTAATTTCCATCGGCTATTTTATTTGATTACATACATACGTACGTGTGTGTAGCTTAACCAGCGAATATATTTAAATTATATTAAGTTTCTTGAATCTTAGAGTTAAGAATCAAATGATCCTTAGCTTGGACAAGAGAAAAATCATATCTTGTAAGCTTAATTATTTCTTGGCGACACTGGAAGATTGATCTAGTGGTTTTGCCCATGAGGTGTAAAAGCCCTGGTCTCTTGCTCTTGATGTTAGTTACTTGTGTGCACTATTTTATATTTCCATTGATCACACATGAAAAGGAAAGAGAAAGATTTCAGTTGTTGTTGTTCCAAGTTCATGTGCACTGATTTTGAGAGTACGTGCATTGATACTATTCTCAGATATTTACTTATATCCTTCACTAATCACTATGTATGTATGTTTTTTTTTTTACTACAACAGGTGACTCATGCACTTCTAGTATGAATACATCCAAAAAAGCTAAAAGATAACAAGTCTTAGAGCGCTTTAAGCAGCTCTCTCTCACCAACCTAGAGAGCACCCCCAGAATAGTTGCTACAGATGAGCACGTCTCCACCTACTATGACCTGGATATCCCGGAGTAATGGGTGGTAGCCACTCATGTCGCTAGTGCACCTCTAGATCCAGCCGATCACGATAGTCGATTCACCCTCAAGAAGGACTACACTGGCCCATAGAACACGCCATCCTTGACACAAACCGCCTCAAGCAGCCCTCAGTTCTGCCCTAGAAATAGAGATGTCAAAAATTTGGCACCCACCAGCAACAACCATCTTGAAGTCTGAGCCTCTGATCACAAAGCATGCACTACCCCTCCTGCCATCATCTAGCACACATCTGTCGAAGTTGACCTTGAGAAACTTGAAGATAGGGGCTTCTAGGTGAAAAATACCGTTTGTGGTGCTATAAGAGCAAATATAGAGTCCCAGATGCCCCGAGCTATCAAAGGCCTATCCGATGGATCTATATAGGTGATCTTCGCCGCCTTCGCACTGGCCCGCTCCTCGACAAACCTAGGTATAGGGTTGCTCTCTCCAAAAGTCCAAGCATTCCTGGCTAGCCAAATATGGTAAGTAGTATATGTCGCCTCAATGGCTACATACCGAGTTTGAGGGGTGATGGCCCACCGTCTAAGCACCTGAGTCAAGGAGCCCAACTGGCACTGAGCATCCGGCGGGATATCGACGAGCCTCCAAATCCTCCTCGGTCGCTCGCACTAAAACAGAGCATGGTCCACAGTCTCCTCCACCTAGCACCTAGGGCACTACGGTTAGATGCCTAGTCCCCGCCCACTCAGCACAGATCTCGTTGGCAACTAACCTCAAACCACCTTCTAAAGGAACAAGGTAACCCTTGGGTGAAGACCGAGCCTCCAGACTTAGGCGCAGTCCTACCTCAGGTGCTGTTTACTCTGAAGAAGGCCATAAATATCTCTTACTCTGATTCTGGTATTGCAAGGCGTATACAAAATTCTCACATCCGGACTAATACTCCTCAGAAGTAGTAGCGACTGGACTCTCCCTACAAGGTGCTCACAAAACAAATCGTCGATCTGGCTGGTGTCCTACCTTGCACCCTCAGAGCGGAAAAGATCGCAAATTCGTAGCCCAACCATGTCATCAACATTGACCATGGTCGGCCAGAGCTTCACCAAGAGAGTATCCATCTAAGGGTCCTCCATCACATCCATACTGTACCCATCACCGATCAGCCACATGGTGTTAGCCAAGGCAATGGGCATATACTTGCAAATCTCCCGCCAGAGGAAGGAGCACCTCCGACCACTCTGAGCTACCCCGCCCGCCGTCATCGTCCATAGCAGGCAATCATCACTTGACTCCAGAAGCACTACAACTCAAGTACCAGTCTCGCCGCATGCCGTGCAATCGGCGCATCTTCTCGTAAGAAGAAACCAGACACTTAGCCCTCCCCCGCAAGTTAGCTGGCAGACCGTCGACATGCTAACATATGCACCCGTGACCATCGTCATATGAGCTTCACAGGAAATTTCGGAGAAGCAGCTCGATCCTCATCAACACAATCTTCGGAACCATTGTGTTGGACATGAGATAGACTGACATGGGGCTCATGACCGATCTCACGAGCATCAACCTATCCATTATGGATAACGAGGCTGCTCTCCAACCCTCCAACTGCTCTCTAGCCCTCGAGCCGCTCCTGGATGCACTGTACCATGTTAAGGCGTTCCGACACCCACAGTCTTCTCTTCATGATGGAGATGCCCAGATAACTGCATGACCTCTCTTGCTCCCTCATGCCAAGGAGCCCTCCTGATAGCTTGCTTCATCCGTAATTTCGTTTTTCGACTGAAACAAATTGTAGACTTGTGAAGGTTCACCATCTGACCTGATACCTCACAGTAGTCCTCCAAAACACCTTTGAGGGTCAACGCGTCCCTCGTCCTCACCTTGACAAGGAGGAGATGGTCGTCTGCAAACAAAAGATGGAAGATAGATGGGGCACTGAGGGCTAGCACGTAGGTATTCATCTCCCGCTCTCGATACACAGTTTGTAGTGCGCAAGATAGCACATCAGCATAAATAATGAATAGGTAAGGAGACAAGGGGCAACCTTGATGAAGCCCGATGGTGGAGCAGAAAAAAAATGACGACGTCATATTGATTAGGATATAGTCTATTCTAAACTTGTTTGGGCTTCTTTTCACATCATCTAAGATGAAACGTTTCTAAACTCTGTGAGAGCTTTTACCTAATCTATATATTGAAAACTAAATTGAAAATATCACCCCTTAACGAATATTATTTCTTAAGTCGGAAGTCGGGACTCGGGCTCAAGCCTTAAAACAGTAAGTCAGATAGTTATATGCTTCTAATCTCCTCTAATTATCCTCTCTTAGCTCAAATTTCGAACCAGGAGCAAGCCGGCTGATTGCGCCTTTTATACTATTCTAACGTATTCCTTTTTGTATCCTGGCGAAAACGCCTATCCAACGAATCAGATCGAGACATCAGATGTGATGGAGAATCAAAACCAGCCGGTTTGTCTTGGTTTATAAGCAACAATGGAGAACAAGAAACATCAGGGATTTGGTCCGACATCAACATGCCTCGCCAGGAAACTACCTGCAGCCAAACCAACCGAATTTTATTAGAGTGATGATTCACTTAGAATGTAGCACTGCTCTGCTGATTGTGACAAATCCACTCCTTCCACCAAAACTTTTATATGCATATAGTTAGGTGAAATATCAAGTGGAAAGTGCAGAATTTTGCATTATGTTTTCTTTTGACTAGAAATTGTAACCATTATGTTATTGTTGATGGTGATTGATAATTTTGATACAAGACTAGGGCTGCAAGGTGGGTCCAGAGGAGCTAAATAATAATCAGACATGATTCAATTTTAATCAAGTAGGACTCTACTTCTTGTTGCATAAATAGAAAACAGAATGCCTATGAAGATTAAAACTCCGATTCGATAAGATCTATGATAGTTTAGATTATAGAGATCAAATCTCTCTCTCTCTCTCTCTCTCTCTCACACACACACACACACACAACTGAAAAGTAAAGCTCCATGAAAAGGATCCCATCAACCTCCTTAGTGGGAAGGGACAATTGGATTGCCCCCTAATCTCTAGTAGGCCATGCAATAGCAATGTGTTTAAAACATTGTTATGTGCATGACTACATAAGCATGGGTCCTTTGCAAAGTGGTTTTGTTAAATCTAAAATACATCATCAATCCAATCCCTATTAGCTTAAATTTTTAAAACTAGTTAATTAGTTAACGACTTTTACTGAATAAATGAATTCAGTCCCCTCTTTTAACCCTAACAGCAAAAAAGAAAAGAAGGAAAAGAAAGTAAAAAAAAATGTTTTTGCATGATATCCTGAACTACCAATCCTGATGATTGCAACATTCAAATTCATGTCCAGGACACAACCACTGGGATACTTTACATTGCAAACTATTCTCTATTTTATTAACAGAAAATTATAGCTGCCGGTGGTATGACATTTCTATGGCTTATATTGAAATATTTACAAGATTTGGTTTTATGTAATTATAGAATATGTTATAGGTAAGAGAGCAACTAGGTCAAGTTAATGTTGACTTGATTGGACTCAACATCATCTTTCTCCTCTGCTAATCTAAATTGGAACCAAAAGACTTGATGTTGATGTCACATAATGGACTTAACATCACATAATAGGCCTGAAGTCAACCAAGAGAGATGTATAGATACATTAGGAGGGAGGTAACAACCCTACGCCAATTCCATCAAGAGAGTGAGAGCTCAAATGAGGATAGATGGTAACACATTTATGGCCAAAAGGATAGTGAAGTTTAGAAATATATTTTTTTCCCTGAAAAATCAAATAACTAGTAGTAAATAGGTTGTATTAATTTATTAAGTCAATCTAAACCTAGTAATAAACAAAAATCAAAGAAATTTAATAAAGAGCTCCCCTATTTTCTTAAGTCATAACTATCATTGCATCTCAAGGAAATAGTGATATGTCATATGTGCAAATAAAAATTAGATTCATCCTATAAACTTTTGGGAGGAAGCTTGGGAAAGTTTTTTTTGGGGCAAAATAAGATGCCATCCTCATGTACAAAATATAAGTGTTGCCCCAATATGAAGCAAAATTAGAAAATTACATTTAGGATCATATTTAATTAGATTTGGATAAAAATAACAAATAAAAAAAAAACATGCAACATACTTGCAGCACAAATCTCACAGTCCAAATATACAGCTACACATATCCCTCACCCAAGAATGGAAATTTGTTACCTTACTCCATTTCCCAGCGGCAGCCCTGCTATAACTCCTTCCAAAGTTAGAAAATCCCGCTATCCCAGTAATAAATATAGGAAGCACCCAGACCCAAAGCAATGCCTTTAACTCCCCCACCCTCGCTCTGGACCAAGTGACTCTCTCTCTCTCTCTCTCTCTCTCTGGGGTTGTTCGGGGATAGCCGTCGCCATTAATGGCGACGAATTGGCTCAAATCCCTCAGCTGCAATTCTAACGCCGTCGCCGACGGCGTCACAAACCCCAAACCCGTCTCCAAGAAGGCCAAGAATCCACACCCCTTCGCCGCCTGCCGCCGCTCCGACTCCGTCAGAGACGTGCTCTCTCCCTTCCGAAAGTGTCCCTCCTCACCTCTTCCCAAAATACCCTCCCTAAAGGAACCCAAACCCAAATCTAAATCTAGGCCTTCTCCGCCGGTGGCGGCGGCGGCGTCCGCGGTGATGGAGGTGGCGCCGCCGGCCAATTCGTTCCCGGCGTTGTCGGAGCTGCCGGAGGGCCACTCCTCTCGGCGGGTGGTGGAGATCATCTTCCGGTCGAGCTGGGGGAGGCTGCCGTTCGCCGGCGAGATCGAGATGCTCTTCCGGGTCCAGCACCCGCCAAAGGCCGCCGCGCGCTTCGAGGAGTACCGCTCCGCCGTCCGCTCCCGCCCCGCCGCCTCCGGTGCAGCCCGCTGCGCCGCCGACGGCAACGAGATGATGCGCTTCCACTGCGCCCCCTCCTCCGCTTCCGCCGGCGGCGGCGAGGTCTACGACGCGGCGGCTTTGGGGAAGGCGGGGGAGGGGATCCGGACCTTCGACGGGAGCGGCGGGGCCCACGCGAGCGGGGGCGGTGGGGCCGGTCGTGGGGCGATGCTTCTCTGCCGGGTCATCGCGGGCCGGGTGCGGACCGGGTCCGAACAGGGGTCGGAGACCCAGACCGGGTTCGACTCGCTACGGGTCGGGAAGGGAGAGCTACTGGTGTTCGACCCCCGGGCGGTGCTCCCTTGCTTCTTAATCATCTACAAAATATAATTATATATTCTTTCTTTCTGCATTTTGTTACTTGTTGATCCAATTTTATTTATTTTATTTTTATGTTTCTACAAATGCTTTTAATGTAAGACGAAATTTTGTTTTGTTTTTCTTTTTCTTCCAATATACCATCTGGATTCGCAAATGATGTAATATAATTTTATTCAAATACTCGAGTTAAGCATTTGCTTTTGTCTCTATCTGTAGATTGCAATGCTTGTTAATACCTGTGCAGTAAATCCCTAATTTGTCTTTTGTTTATATCTTATTTGTGTCTGTAGATTGTTTTGGGGTCATGCTTTTGTCCTACTACTAGAGTCAATGGTATTTTTGGAGTCTAGCAGGGTTTGATGGAGTGAAGTTTGATTTGAGGTATTTTCTCTAAAATAGGTTTCGGTTATTTTATGCGAGACTAATGATTATCCTAATGAATTATATTTGTTTTCGAGGTAACTAAAATTATGTGAGTTTAGTTTCCTAATAAATGAGGTCAATAAGATGTAATATAGATGGCTATGATTCCTAAGTTTGATCAGTTTTTTTATATTAATTATTCATATTTTAGATAAATACACTCAAATTTCAAGGGGTGTACTTTTATTCCTTTCTATCTCTTAACTACATGAGGTAATTATTTGAGATCAAATTAATTGTAGAGGAGAGAAGAATGTGGAGATGATGTCCTTCAGTTTCACATACAGAGTATGCTCGAAAGTTTAGGTGTGAATGTTAAACTAGATACACAAACTCTAGGAGTGACACTATGATGTGAGGTATTGAGAAGATACTGATAGCTTGTAAATATGTGCATAGATATTTTTTTCTAAGGGCAGTAGATTAACCATCCACATTATTATCCAAATAAATCTTTATTGTCCATGAGAAAATTTGCTCTCTAGAATTGTAAGAATATCAACATCCTCTTTTATGTGCATGACAATAAATCAGCAGTATATACAAACCTTTAGAATTTCACAATTTCTCGATTATAATAATGTGCCGATAATTTGAAACAAATTTAAAAAAATTTGGGTTTATCCTCTGATACCAGTCCTTCTCTTTTGCTTGTATATATGGTTTCTCATAATTGAAATCATAAAGGGCAGCATCAATTATATTGAGTCAACTTAAGATATATTATTTAAACATTTCTGATTTCTTTTCTTCATTCTGCTTTCTTTCAGGCATATAGATACACTAATGAAAATAACAAGGAGAGCCATTGGAAATGTCTCCTAAACATCCTCCTTTTAACTATCTTATGACTTCAAACCTCCCTCTCTCTCTCATTTTTTTTTTTTGATTGCCTTCTCCTCTTAATCTTCTAGTTAACGGAAGCTACAGCCAGTTGACGAGTTGCCTGTGTGATGAATGAGACCATCCTGAAATCCATCGTGTTGCCTATCACCCAAGTGTAACCTTTGTTGGGTAGAGCTAGAAGAAAATGCTTTAAAGAACTATTTTGAAGTAGGATTCCATACCGCATAGTACTATATTTCATCTTTAGAAACAATTTTTGAGCAACATGATTTTCAAAAGCATACATTCCGGAGTTCCAATTTATTATCAAACTGTAACCTAGATTCACATCACATCGATAATCTAAGTCCAAACACTTGGTATGTGACCTCATAATTTTAACACATCTCAACTGGCAGTTTGATGTTTATCTTCTGACCCTTCCGTATATAAGATTGCACTGGAATATTTTTAAATTTAAAAATTATGATTTTATATTTTTGTGAATTTTTGAATTTTTAAAGAGTTCAAATTTTTTAGGATGTTTTTGGTTATTAAAAAAGGGAAAGTTCAAAAAAAGGAAGTTTCGAAGATAAGGAGAGAAAAATATAAATTTGAAATTTTTTATTCGAAATAGAAATATTCAACTTTGTGAGTCCGCGTTCTTTTTGAGATTTCATTGTACAATCATACACCTTATATTACAGAATGACTATCAATAATATCACCTCTTTTGGACATATTAAAATTCATCCTAAATCGTATTAGTTTAAAATAAAATATTTGTCTTCCTTCGCATGAATCTTCCATTGTATTACCCACCGCACAGATCTCAAAGTGCTCCGAATTTGGTCATTCATCTTCTCGCACAGAGCTCCAAGCGAGAAGCCGATGATCCAATGATGAATTCGTGTAAAGGAAAGTGAATTCTTCTTTTGCACGAAGGATGCAACTCGAGTCCTTCATAACATATATAATGCAAGTTCTTGATATGCAATTCCTTCAAAACTTGGTCATTAGAAAGCAATTGTAGGATATAGCAGCTGTTGCCACTAGAATCTAAGCCAAAGTATTGAGGTTGATAGGTGACCGACGTGAAAAGGTGAGGTCGATTGCACTTCGAGCTAGAGAGTCGGGCTGATGAATAAAGCACTTGTGATGACTCTATTAAACTTCGGTGATTTCGGACCAATCTGAAATCAGAAGTTCTTTTGTCGGAGTTTGTCTGACAAGGGACCCTTCGACGCTTAAGTCAATCGGATTCTAAAAAAATAGTGGAAGAGAGAGAGACAAAGTTATAGAGAGATAGAGTAGAGTGGAGAATGACTTACCTGAAGGTCCTTCGGTCCTCTTTTTATATAAGATGGGGTCAGCATCCCTTACGGAGACTAGCGGGACGTGCAATATCTGCTAGATAATACTCCCATATCGCACACATGGTGACAACTATTTTAATTGTATAATAATGGCTGAGCTGGTGTAACTGCCACCAAGATTGTGGCCACATTCTTAATAGGCATTAGTTGCCCTTAAACAGACTTCAATAGGAGACATATAGCTCTTCTCCATTGTTTGGTTGGACCAAAACAATATTTTAGTTCCGAGGTAGAACACTTCAGATAATACTGAGGTCAGACACTTTGGCTTATATTGAGGTTAGGTTGATAAATATACACCATATGAGCAGCCAATTCATTTAAGTTATTTGAGGAAGGAAGGTGTTGAAGCTACAGAAGCTGTAGGTGTAGCATTAGTGCACCTATAGTCCTTATGGGAGGTGAAACACTTTAGATAATACCGAGGTCAGACACTTCGGTTTAAACCGAGGTTAGGTTGATAAATATACACCATATAAGCAGCCAATTCATTTAAGTTATTTGAGGGATGGAAGGTGTTGAAGCTGCATGTGTAGCATTAGTACACCCAAAGTCCTTATGGGTACATCAAAATATATGGACACAAATATAAGTCATACAACTAGAAGCATACACTGCCGTTGAATGACAGTTTTTATGATGAACACAACCTTTTTATGCAATAGAACAAGGTGCTATAAAGCGAGCTATTAGAAATCGAACCTCAACTAACTGTTCAATTACTAATGCAAACAACACACCATTGAGAAATCCATTGTGCAGCACGTTATACAAGTGCTGCCATCGTTAGAAACCCTACAAAAGTAGTATAGAGTTAATTGAAAAGCATCGAGAAGCTCTCATTTGCCTCAACAATAAATTTGACGGATTAAGAAAAAAAACAATTAGTTTATAATTAAATGAGGAATCTACGTGATGAAGTACAATAGTTTGAGCTTCAAATAGCATAATCATATGTTTATAATGATTTTTTTAACAACAATATGCATGGACAAGTTTCCTTGCATAGGCATGGATTAAATACCCTATTCTATTTATTTTAAGTATGGTTTTAAATAACGGCATTGTAACCATTGCAACGGCCGCTATAATGTTTTTAGCCATCCTTTGTTACGTTTTTGAGATAAATGACATGGTAAAATATAATGGCCCACTATAACATAGATAATAGTCCTTGTTTTCACTTGTATTTCTTTTCAATAAAATAGAATTGCTTTCAAATTTCTTTTTTTTTTCCTCACAATTCTTTGCAAAAGTGATTGTATGCTCTTAAAAACTACATTATTTTATCTAATAAAAAATGGAGAATGTAACACCATTATTCTTCTATTATTGCTAACAATGTTATAGTAACCATTATTTTGGTCATTATTTTAATAATTTTTTTAAAAAAATCTGCCTTCTAGATCAATAGCATCCATTATAGTCATTATAATAGTTCATAACAGTCTTGATGGGGGCTGTTATAACTTACTCATTATAGCCATTATTTCTGAGCAGCGAGGTATCACCAAAATTTATCATATCTTACTCATGCGCAAAGGGACAATACTTTTTATATGAACTTGACGTATTGGGAACTATTTAGATCGCAGTATATTGCAACTGCAATCTTATCCTTGATGTCAAACACATGGATAAGAAGAAAATCCAATATGCATCAGAAATAAAACTCTAATAAGATCTAAACTTAAGAAATGGTTAGTATGGGATAGTTGTAATTGAGAGAGAGTTCTAGGATGTTAATCCCTGTTTTCGTTTTGACTGTCTGCTTTATATTGTGATCCCAATATATTTTCCGATATATTGATATAGATATTGATATCCATTCATGGGCTTTCTTGGCATGCCATTCATAATACAGATTTGTTGGTTGTAGGAGTGTAAATGAGCCGAGCAACTTGCGAGCTACTCAAGCTCAAGTAGCTCAAACAGTTTTTCGAGTCGACCTTTAGTAGCAAAATACTCGGCTTGAAAGCTCACGAGCTTAATCAAATATATATATTTTTAGTAATATTATATTTTATTTATTATATATTATTAAATTAATATTTTTTTTAAATAATATTATGTTATATCTTGTTTTAAATATATTTTTATTATGATCAAAACTCAGAACTCGAGCTCGAGTATAGCTCGGATAATATTTGAGTCAAGTCGAGTTGATCTCGATTATTACTATTTTTTTATCGAGTCGAGTTCAGGTTTAGATTTTAAAGGTCAATCGATCTTGAGTCGAGTTTCAAGTCCGAGTATTTTGAATCAAGTCAAACTCGAGCCTTTAGCTACTTACCTCGGCTTGGCTCACTTGCAGCCTTAGTTAGCTGCATAACATCTTTGACACACATACACACAAGAATGCAGAGGAACTGCAACTGTAATCTTCACTTTGATGCCAAACACATGGATCGGAAGAAAATCCAATGTCCAACAGAAGAAAAACTGTAATAAGATGTAAACTTAAGAAATAGTTAGTACAGGATAGTTATAATTGAGAGAGAGTTTTAAAATTTTAACTCACATCTTCGTCTGACTGTCTGCTATGTATTGTGATCCCAATATATCGCAACCTAAAAAAATTTCTGATATATTGATGCAGACAGTGATATCCATCCATGTGCTTTCTTCTCATGCCATTCATGATGCAGGTTTGTTGGTTGCATAACTTCTTTGAGATAGACACACACCACAGAAAAGAAGGCAAAGGGGCTTGTTTCTTGTAATTAATTTGTTATCAAATTTCTCAAGACAAAAGAAGTCAGATCAAAGTTTATCAAAGCAGATATTAGTGCTCTCTTTTTTTCTATAGAATATAGTATTAATGGTGTATTGATGTAATTATTTGTAGTTGATCCGAATCATGCCAATTATAAAATGACTCATAAATTATTTGAAACTGCTGTTGCATAGAATAATTATTTTGATGATATAAGATATATCACTTTAAGATAAATGATTATTTTGATGATATATGGTGTATATATGCTTGTTGGTATTTTTGGGCAATAATTTGCCAAAATGTTGGATAGTTGATATACGATTTCATGATAATTATATTTATTTAAGTATTAGTTATCTGCTAATTTCTATTTTTTAAAATAATCTATATTGGTGTATGTGGGGAAAGCATACTGAGCTATTAGTATATACCACTCTATTAATTTTTTTATAGAGCCGTTAGATGCTTAGTATTTAGCTATGATTGTAGCTTATTAGTAAGAGAAGAAATAGTTAGAGCGTCACTAATTCTAGTTAAATAACCAAAATTTATAATTGGATAATTTTTGTTACTTGTTAATGATAAAATTATTTTATTTTATTTTGAAATAAGAATCACATTGCCCAGTAATATTGAGGTTAAGTTTGTAGGCCTCACATATTTTTATAGATTTTGTTATAGAGAATATGCGATTGTGTCATGTGACCAGTCAAGAGATGCGATAAAAAATAATTTTTATGAAAGAAAATACTATTTTGTAGAGTTGCGAACACATGAAGCGCTAAAGGACCACTTGAATTTTAGCTTAACAAGATAGGGTTGTTTTGTTGTTTTGATTATAGATATTCAGGTTTTGGATGATGTGTTAAAATATTATCAACAAAAATGGATGAATAAATGTCTTAATTAATTCATTTGACATTGCCTTCTATTTGTTTTTAATGCTAATTAGATTAATTTAGACAATCTAGCTCATAAGAGCTTCATGCCTTTTGAAACTAAACAATTAAAACCCTCATATAATTCCACTCACAAGATAATGTTACATTATTAGGACAAACATATACGTGGAAATTTCTGTCTAGACATTGCATAGATAGTCTCCTCAACCCTTCAAACACGTTATATATGTATTTGTTTTGCTTTTTCTAGACAATCTGCCAAGTAGAGTGGATTAATTTTGATAGCAATACTATAGCAAGGGATAGAGACAATACCATGCTTGAAAGATAGCATTATGCTTCCAAAATGGGTCGAGAGCTCAAAGTAACAAGAATCAAAATTTTCAATCGGAGCACACCTATACCCAGACTTGAATTATAGAAAATTCGGCTCATAGGTTAGTCCACTAATTTCATTCATATCAACAATAATATGATAGCTAATCACTATTTTTGTGTTTATATATATACATACGTACGTACGTATGTATGTATGTATGGCTATGTAAATATAAAATTAAAATAGAGTGGGTGAAGCTAAGAAAGTAGTAATGGCAGTGACCTCTTCATTTTAATATCACATTTTGCAGCTCATGCAACGTCCTCCTCCCCACAAAGCATGAGATGCCGAGATGGACGGACATGGGCGACCGGGAAGCAGACGTGGAAATCTGCGTCCACACAGTAAAATCATATGGGTGCAACAGGTAACGTCAGAGAGAGGAACAGATAACGTCAAACAGATGAGCTGGACTTCACTCATCCTCCTCGAATTCTGCCAGCCACCTTTTAACCCAATCGGCGCTTCTCCCCCTGTTTTCTTTGTCCGGAATACCTAAAGCACACCGACAAAAAGCCCCACAAGTGAACCCATTCGCCAAACGTACGGCTCTGGGTCTGAGGGCTGGGTGCCCATTTCGGTTCCATGGCATTTTCTCGGAAACACCCTACCAATCTCGCAAATTAATTTTTCCTATTTTACTAGTTCCAGAAATAAGTATTTCCGTAATTTTTCGGAAAAGCCCAGGCCATTTTCAAGGAGACCTCACGTCGAAGAAATGCGGCGAACCCGCTGCCGGTTGTCCGCCATTGCTTTCCCCCGTTTCACGCGATGGCGACCATCACCCCTCCAATTTCGTCGCTCAGCTGTCTATTCCAGAGCACCAAACAGCCTTATTAACTAACATGCAAGGCTTAGACTGGTTAACGAAGTGGGACCCGCAATGTATCACATTTTTCCTGTCTGAAACGGAACACCTGATCTTGCTCAACTTATCACGTACCCATTCTACCCCTCCCCGCCATCATTCCTTCTTTTTGTTTTTTTTTCCCGTCATCCTCAAAAACGCTGCTTGCTCATTTCCTTTCCTGTTCTCGGCTTCTCTCCAAGAAGTCTACCTAAACCCTAGCAAGCTTCGGTCACGCTGAGTTACGCTTACCTCCTAACGATGAGCGGTTTCAGGCGCTTCGAGCTCCTTGACTCCCCTTGCTCCTTCCTCTACCGCGAGAGCTATCTCTGGTCCCCCGCTCCACCCTTCTTCCCCCCCTTCTCCTCCTCCTTCGCTGGGGCGGCGGCGGCGGCGGCGATCGCCGATGAGGAGGTGGAGCGCCAGCTAGGGTTCGCCGCGGATCTCCTAAACCCTATCCCTGACCCCCTCGATCTCCCCGTCCAATGCCTCCTCCCCTCGCCGGCGATCTCTTCCTTCGATCTCTTCGACACCGCCGCCGATCTGGTCCACTTTCGGCGGTTCCAGGAGCGGTCGGAGACGGAGGTCCAGCTCCGGAGCCTCTGCGATCGCGTCACCGCCCTCGAACTCGGGCTCGGGCGGGCCCTGGGTTCCTCTTCCTCCAGGCTCGACCGCAAGTACACATGGACGGCGGAGATCAAGGGTGCGCAGGAGGAGGGGTTTGATCGGAAGTACAAGTGGGTGGCAGAGGCGAAGGGCGGGGCCGAGAGGAACTTGAAGTGGAAGGCGGAGTTCAAGGGGCAGAAGGAGGACGGATTCGATCGGAAGTATACTTGGTTGGCGGAGAAGAAGGGGGAGGCGGATCGGAACGTGAAGTGGACGGCAGAGATCAAGGGGAAGGGGAAGCACGCGCCGGTGGCGCACGCGTATACGTTCAAGGCGGCGGAGAAGCCGGCGGTGGAGGAGGAGAAGGGGGAGAAGAAGGGAAAGAAGAAGGAGAAAGAGGCGCCGGCTCCGCGGGTGGTGGAGATCGAGGACAAGAATCCGGGCACCATCGCCATCAGGAAGGTTTGTGATGTCCGAACGATGCATTAAGTTAAACACTTTTTAATTAGTTCGGTCGTTTTCATCATAAAAATTCCCATTTTTAGAAGTTACCAGGGGTTTACGTGCAAAAAGGTTAGTTTTTTTGTAGCTTATTTTGAAATTTAGGAAGTAGTTTAGTAGAATTTGAATATTTTAAAGGTTAATTACAACTTTGTTTAGCCCATCAACCAAAACATTAACTTTTTAAATTTAAATGTTTAGCTTCTGTCATAAAAGTTCTCATTTTGTTCCAGTAAAAAAAAAGAACTTTATGGGGGTATTTGTGCGAAAATCTTTTTTTCTTTCTTACTAGAATTTACGAAGGACTTTAGTATAATGTACATATTTTTAAGGTTAACTTAGAATATATCGTGTAGCTAGTTAACCATTGTTTTTTAATCAGGTATAGTTGTTTCTAGCGCAAAACTTCTTTATTTTCTTTAAAAGAACTTTCTAGTTTCCAGGGGTATATGTGCAAAAGCTGTTTTTATTTCTTAATTCAAAGTTAAGAAAGGAGCTCAACACTATATGAGTGTTTTTAAGCGTAATTGAAACAGTGTGTATATAGCTCGTTAACCAAAACAAAGGTTTGAGAAACGATGTGGGAGATAAATTTTGAAATGTGGAATGCAGATTAAATGTATGTTGGGAAAAGTATTTCTACCAGTTACCACTCCGTTCTCCTTTCAGCTCACCGTCCTATGTGGCATTGGGAGATTAGTGAAATAAGCTGGGGTTTGGTGGTGTTAGGTGGAGCCCAGGTGCCGTTTGACTAGAAGTGCCATATCAATGCTTGACCGGGGTGGTGAATGGAAAGGTGACCTTGAGCATTTTTTTCATGGAAAGTGGATTGCTTGGTAACTGTTATTGAAAGTCCTTTTAAACTATTCCAATTTTATAAGATATAGCAAGCAAGCATAGTAATTTATTTTCCTTGTCTTGATTCTTTATTATGGTTGGTCATGTTGTATCTCTCTACTTGAAGTTTGCAGGTTGTTTTTGGGGGGGGGGGAGGGAGAGGGGGCTTACCTCTGCACCCAAGGTGAAAGGTTAAGGCTTGTTATTGTTCTAATATGTGTTCTACAAGCATTGCCAATCAGTCAGATGCTTGTAAAAAATTTAATGGTTGTAGTTGTTTTGATTTTTTTGCACTAGCAAGCTTTGTTCGGGTCTTACATGGTTGAAAACATTGTATCATAATATATTTGGGAAATTGGTTGTGAAAGAATGAATGGATCAGGCTTCAAGACACCCCAGTTGTTTTCTTATGATTATAAGAAAAGAGGATGGATTCTGCTACATCAGCTGATTCCATACTCGATCTTTGGTGAAACAAAAAGCAACGAGCTTTTATTCTTCATTTGAATGATTACCCAATCTAATTAGATGTCAAAGTTAGATTAGTGCTTGATGTGGCAAACGAATCATTGTTTTTTATGGAGGATTGATTATTATGAGTCATACTTGGCATTTAGGTATCTACTACAAAATACTATATTGCACCACAAAGAATGCCTATCGTTAAAAAGGTAATCCCTAAACTGATCATATAATAACTCCAATAATCCAAACACTGAGTCAATTGATATTTGTTGTAGTGGAAATGTAATGGAATATTATTTGATCTATTCATGGGGATTTTCTAAACATCCCATTCCAAAAACAGAAATAGTTCCAGTACCAATAGGTTTATTGACAATACCTTTTTTGGAATGTAAACGATTTGCAAAATCCATTTCGTCATCCATGAAAGGGTGTAAGAATAGGCAGAAATTTATTCTATATGCAACCCCCTCCCTCCTGCCAATCCTGTGGCCCTCCATTTGACATTATGGTGTGGTTGGGGAGTGGCTCGATATCCAAGTGCAAATTCTGCTTATCTCTTGGTAGCTTGAATCAAATTATTGTGAAAATGTCAAGGAGGAATTTTAATAGATGGCTGACACCAAGAATTTGGTAAACTGGACTGAAATACCTTCTATAATTTAGGTTCTAATGTCCTAATTTGTATAAAATATAACATAAATAATTTAAAATTGGATGCTTATTTTGTGATTGTGCATGTTATATATATTATTATTGGCAACTGATATCTGATAAGATTGTTACTTTTGGCTGTTGAAAGGCTTTTGCCAAGAGCACTTACAAGGGTAAGAAAAAGGAATTATCGCGACAAGATGCTGCCTTGATAATTCAGGTGACTTTCAGGGCCCATCTGGTTCGACGTTCTCAAGTGCTTCGTTGCCTTCGCGATCTGGCAGTGGCCAAAGGCAAACTTAAGGAAATCAGGACCTTATTCTATAATTTCTCTTATCGTCGTCGCATAGCAAATGATGAGGAAGAACGCCAGAGGTTCTCTGAGAAAATTATTGTTCTTCTCCTCACTGTTGATGCCATTGAGGTAATCTCTGAACCCTATCCAAAGTTTTATTACAATCTTATTTACTTATCATCGCTAATCCAATGGCTTCAAATATGAAATGCTACTTCATCATGTGCTGATGTTGCCACATAATATCTATCATGCATCTTTCTTTACATGCCAAAGCTTTCTCCTCCCCTGAAAACAATGTTGTATCAGAGAGATAATATTTACATGCAATAGCTTCTCAAAATTAACAAAAACTGAGCTTTTGTTGATTTATGAGCTAAGGATCATTGAACCTAAGTTGTTATTTCCATAAAAAATATTTAGTGTCTTTGATGTTTGTACAAAGCAAACATCATAAAGAAAACCCCAATTGAGCCTAGCCTTTCATGTTTGCATAGGTCTATGAGAGCAGTTCTTTTAATGCAGACAACCAAAATGGTGAATTACACTGTTGCTGATACAAGATTAACTTGGGGTGGTCTGCTATAGCATCGATGGACCTATGGAACTGAGAAGCCTATGGTTTAGGTCAATTGATCATCTCACTGATCTGTTACAGAAAAGATGACAAAAACATGTCAAGTTACTTAAGCAACAAAGAGGGTTTGTAAACCTGCAAACTGTTTTGGGTGTTCCTAAGGATGTTAGGAAAGTGGATTCAAAGTTATGTAGATTCCAGGTAGGCCCATTGTTCACAAATGGTAATAAAATCAGGAATGAAGCATTGAAAAGTGAGTAAAAATGGTGTTGGGGGAGGGGGGATAAATAAATCAATCAAGTAAATAAATCAATCAAATTATGAGAAGCTTCATAAAGTGCTTCCTTAGGATTTAAACTTGTCCATATTTCTAGAAAAAGTGTGTCTTGTTTTTCATTCTCATTACCATAGGAATGAATACTATGATTCGCATTTCGAACAGACATGGATACAATATCTTAGAATAGCTTCCATTTGGAGAGTTATTTGCTGATTTCATACGATATCCAAGATCTCTCTTGATTTGTAATCCAATACACAAATCAATTGGTTCTGTTCGGTTAGCTATATGTTGTGTCATGTCAATTATTTCCACGTAGGATGCTGAGATTATACCTTGAGTGATCATGTATCTAGGACCCCTGATTCAGACCTGTCCCTTGATTCGATTACTTATGATATCGAAAATCAGGTAAATAATTTAAAGAAACATGGCAAGTAAATAAATTGTGAAGCTAGAAAATTGCTTGCAATTTAAGAGATCAGAAAAATTACTTTCTCTTTTCTTTCGAACTGTGGAAGGACTTGTGCCCACTCCTTTCTCCTTCTCTACAATCTGCAAATGTTCTTTTTGCCTCCCCGCTTGAAGCTGTCTGACTCAGTCTCTCCACTCTCTGTGCCATCTTTCTTACTCTGTGCGATAAGCACCCCTTCCACGCTCTCCTGCACCCTATTCTTTTTCTTCTACACATTTGTGTCCTGTACTTCTTTTTCACTGCCTTGTAATGCTTGTTCATGTCTGTTTCATAAGTCATGTTGGATGGTTCTCTTTATTTGAGCTAAAGTATCCAAAGAGGTGCTGCATTGACAACTGCTTTTGATATTGGGCTGAGGTTATAGTTGCAAACTTTTATCAATTATGATTTATGGTTAGCAATGTTGGTAATATAGGTTGCAGACTTAGCCCATATGCTGGCATTGTATTTAACATCTTGTGTGCCTATATAGGAATTTTTTTGCTATTTATGCCCCACGTCACTACTTCTGTGTATGCATTCAACAATTGTTGGGAATGATGTTGAATTTGAAGTCCAATTAGAAATATAGGTGAATGGACTATGTTGAATGAGATTTATACCATTAGGTTGCTAACACGTGGGACATGTGTCAAGTATCTAGAGTTCCACATGCATTGCCTGCATTAGTTACAAATTGGTGCTATGAAAGTTGTACCCTACATATTCCTATATTCTGCAGAGTTGCCAGTGTATGTGGATGTAGATAAAAAAGAATTGACATAAGTTCCATCATGTACAAAGGTTCTCTGGATGCGCTTTAAGGTTCAGATATAGCAATACTTTCTTTTTGTTACGAAAAAAATGCCTATATAATTTTTTTAATCGGATAAGTATGCAGCCAGTCATTACCAACAGTTAGCTCAGTTGGCTGGTACCTTCCTCTCCTAGAGAGGGGTCTTAGATTTGAACCTGAGTGGTGGTGAATCACCACTATATTCTCAAAAATGTGCAGCCAAGCATCAAGTGAGATCCATCGATTTTCTTCGCTATTGTGCACGTTCTTTCCCTACTGCCTCCTGAAAACTTGGTAACACTTCAATTTGATAGTCATAGTGCAGCATTGCTGAGCCATGAGAAGAATTGTAGTGGCTCTCATCCCTTCTTCTTCTTTTGCTTTTGTTTTTTTCTTTCTTTTTTTTTTTCTGGTGGGGGGATTAGACCTCTCACTTGTATGGTGCAGTTAATACATGAAAATTTTAAAAACCAATACAAATATATGGACTTGCAACGTTGGTATTGTACTCTGATCTCCATAAAAGACACCTAGAAATCTCTCTGGTTGCTTCGAAATTCAAGCTTTTGTAGTTGGTATTAAGGTATCAACATCCTTTCCAGCTTTTTGACTGATTCTGACAACTGATTACCACTATATGCATTGAACTTGATGGTAAACTAGGCATTTGGGGCGGAAGCTTACTATAGATTCTTATGTTTTGCAACTCATTGTTGTCCAGTTGTTATTCATGTAAGAAATTGGATTCAATAATTCAGGAATTTTCTTTACCTTTAGGTGAATCACTTTTGCATTTTCATGGAGTAAGTTGACCTTCAAACTATATTATATTTTGTTCAACCTTCATTACTATATCTTATCTATCTGATTGCTTTTGTCAATTGCTGCTGTGTTAGGGACCGGATTATATGGTTCGAGCAGCAAAGAAGTCAATGGTTGAGGAGCTAGAGGCCATGCTTGAGCTTGTGGATCCACAGCCTCCTGGTAAGCTGGGTTCCTTGAAGCGTAGAAGATTTGATCTTCCTGATGGTGGTCCCATTCCAAAAGAGCTGATTGCTGGTGTGGAAGGGGTTGTCCAGATGCTTGAACAAGAAGATAATTAGAGCAATGCTTTCTACCGAGATGATAAACCTTCTACCGGGAAACCTCCTCTCTGAGAGAGGTTTTTCTGAGTAGGATGGTGCTGCTTAGGACATCTTTGTTGTATGGTTATGAGTTGAGATCTGAAACTTATTAGGAAGGCTTGCTAGATGAATTTTTCTTTTAAGTTGGACAAACCTGCTACTACTCTTGCTTAGTCTATGATAACTCAAATTATGGTGCCACTGCTGCTATCATTTGCTGTTAATCCGACAGTCATCATGCCTGTGGATTAGCAGAAGCTTTGTGGAATCTGTATGCTCTAATGCTTTTTAATGCCAGTAGTAGTTTCATTCCTGATCATGCAGTCTATATCTCTTATATGAACAGTACATCAGTCTTGAACACGAGCTGGTAGCAAACAGGATCTTTAACAGTTTTTGCTGGAGTGGACTATTCCAGACTCGTTCTCAAATCTCCGCTTTGACCTGTGACTCCAGGGTAACAGGATGTGGATGTCAATGGTAGCTGGTGATTTTCTTCGTCAGCATAAACTGAAGCCAGATGAATTGATTTCTTAGCCACCTGGGCAGGCACCTCCTGCATATTTTTTAAGAAGATTTCCTTTATGACAGATCATATAATATTTACACTGAATTTGAAGACTTGCCATCTAGCCATCCTTCGACCATTAGGCTGCAAAACTAGGGATTTTGGCAGGGCAAAAACTGCATGTTACACTTAATTCTGGCGGATTTGGTAAGGTTGCGAACAAGTTGAATTCAGTGTATCAGCTCTTTAGTAGAACTGAAGTCTTGATGTTTGATGACTGTTGTGCAGAGCTACCAGAGATGGATCTTGGTAATTCTGTGAGGAGAACATAATAAATTACATGCTAATGCGAAGGGAGAGCATAATTTAATGACTGACTTGATATTCGAGTTTGCCAGGCAACGAAAGTTTTGCTGCTCATTTGGATGGCAATCAGTTTATCTGTTTTGTCTCCAGGTGGGAAGGTTTGAACTTTGAAGAGAGGATAATGGATGACCAAGTACTCAAGTAGGGGACGATAAGAGCCTATAAACTCCAACCTTGGGTTCTTCAGATATTGGAATTGCCTCATATGGATTTTGTTATCATTAAAAAGTTATCAATAACTTATTTCTTTCATCTTCTTTTCCCCTTCTGTTGTGATCTGGCCAAGCACAGGTAGGAGGTTTCTCATGAACAGGGTGATCAAGCATCCCAATAGCCTTATTTGAGTTGATAATTTAACTGATGTGTGCATACTATTAGCCAAAATCATAACTTGTGTCCATCTTGATCAGAAAAATAAATAGTCTATTTGCTGATCCAAATTAAAAACTATCCATAGAAACTTTACTGCATTGTTAGTTATTTTTTATTATCATTTCTGTCTTCAGTTTTTCAATTTTTGGAAGGAGAGTTTTTTCAATTTTCAAAATGGGATAAACAAAAGTAACAATCAAACTTGTGAAGTAAAAACTGTTTCCATGACAATTGAAGTGATGAAGCTGTGCTAGGATTCTCTACGCGGCATATTTTGCATCGTAAAAAACAATAAAAAGTTCTGAATGACCGTCATGTTATTCGATGATGGTTATTTTATTCGATCGTAGAGATAGATGGCTGTCAAATAGAGTGCGGTGCACATTCGCATTTACTTCTGATAATTGAATGATCTGGTGGCCATCTAGGATATACGACTCTCCATCTTATCTCTAGTTGTATTCATTCTTTATTTATACTTGAAATTTTTTCAAGTCCCAATCTTCATAACAATTCTTTTGCTTTTCCAAATTCTATAATCACATTACTTGCTTGTTACAACGTATTACTGCCACTAATTTGTTCTCTAAGGGCTCGTTTGGTTCGCAGGAAGTATTTTCCTCCTTAGAAATATAATTTCTGGGAAGCAGATTCCTAGGAAGAGGATACCTACGAAAGTACTTTTGATATGTTTGGTTGATCATGGAAAAGTAACAATTTTCTAAAGTGCTTATATTTGGTTGACCATCCATTTTTCTTGGAAAGTTATATATAATTTCTATTTTATTCTTAATAAAAATTAGATCTTTAATGTCTCTTTAATACTGAAGAGTTTTTTTTAGAAAAAAATAAAAATGATGTGATTTTCATTTCATTGAAATGTAACTTTCTCATGTTTTTCATAAAAAGATATTTTTTCTATCTTATATTTACTTTTTTATAAAATATAAAAATCATATTTTTATAGAAATATAATTTATTCATATTTTTTTCTTTGAAAATTCCAAGAGACTTTTCCGTTGACATGCCCTGCGAACCAAACGAGCCTAAAGCTCTGTTGGATTCTAAGTGTCTTCCGTTATTTCCTTGACCAACTGAAACGAAACGCTGGAAAAAAAAAAAAATCCCAGACCGTGCTCTCTTTCTATCATCAATGGTCCGTCCGCCGGGCTGTCGTTCTCCGTCCGACCGGCGCCCCCGCTACCACCGGTGGCGCCGTCATCTGGTCTGGCCTCCGATCCGAACTCGTCGCCGGTTGGATTACATAGGGGGAAGTGGAGGACGAGGAAGAGCTCTTGGCGGAAAAGAAGGGAATAGAAGAGGGGACGGGTTGTGAGGAATCGATCTCATCGGAGGCTTTTCTCCTTTCTCGTCGCACCTCTGACGCCATCCTGGAGAAGATAATAGCAGGACTCATCTGGTTAGTTCTTCTCCTCTTGATCTATTCTTGCATTTCTTTTTTTTTTGGGTTTTCTGGTGGAGCTCCTCAGGTATTGTTGGAAAAAAAAAACTATCTTTTTGGGTTTGTTTGATTTCTTTTCTGGCAAAAAGACATCACATCCGATGAATCCCACTTTTTACAGTTTGTAGTTGTGCTCATGAAGTCCAAATTTGGTATTCATTTACTAAGGAAGCTCCAAATAGTTCTAAAGAACAAATTTTTGTGAATGTATTCGAAACTATTTTGGTTCGTGGAAGAAATTTTTTTTCCTCATTGGGATTTAGTTGGGAAAAAAAGCTTTTTGATTGAAAAAAACTGAGTGGAGAATCTTAAGTTGTAAGGCAACCCAATTGTAGACGAAGCAAATGGCATGACATAAATGAGGGCTTAAATGAGAGGCATTGTTGATGGGTTCCGTTTAAGTTGGAAAAAAGGTGATAAGAAACACTAGTAATTCGAATCTACAGGGAGATAGTGATGGATAAAAAGGAATTAAGCTGACCATCCAAAGCAAAACTATGTGAAGACAATTGTTAGATGTTATGAACTAAAACTACCCACACTAGAGAATAAAACCATAGCCCCAGTGGCAAAAAAAAAGGAGGCCTTATGATAATTCTCCAAATGTACTTTAAAAGAGTCAATTTTCAGAATTTCTTCTCTCAATAAGAAGTTCTTTTTTGATCTGACAGGGCCCTTTGCTTTTACTCAAGAACATTTTTTGTTTCTTTTGCCTCTCCTAACTGCAACTTCAGCTTGCATAGGAGATAAAATTAGAGCGAATAAATGATGCAAGTGAAATCTGCTTTTCAGAGGTCCTAGAGAATCTTTCCTTCCCCTCCAACGCACTCCCCCACCTCCACCACCCCCGAAAAAAGACAAACCTAGACCTATGCGACAATTGGGAGGTCTCAACCCTGAAAAACCCTCATATTATCTTTCAGGTCTTCCATGTCATTCCATTTTGATTGTGTAGACCTGCTTTTAATCATGAAAGAAGCTTGAAGCATCTTACATGACTATGGAATACTAGGAATACGTTGAAGAAATTATTACAGGGGTTACAATTGAATGATGGTGGATTTGAACTGGAATTAAACCTGGCAGAGAAATAAGGTTTGAGCTACAACTCTAACTCAAAAACAAGTCTACTATTCTAAATCAAAACTCTTGTAAGTTTTTATCTAGTGCTTGCATTTTTTTTAACAATCTATTTGTAGCTTTTCACATCAAAGTCGATGCACTTTGGGTCAGTTCAACTATAGCAAACGTTTCAAACTCCTAGAATGGGCTTATTTTTTGTTTAATACCATTCCCAAATGATTCTTGGCCCCATTTAGATCCCAATAATTTTCTTCCTCTCTATCATGACATTTATCATCTCTAATCCTTCTGAAGGAAGGTTTCTTCTCTATCTTGTGTCGTTATCGCTTCTTCACTATTTTCTTTAAATTTTAATGTAAAAATAGTGAAATTTGATTGCAAAAATTAGGCTGTTCTTGCTTAAAATACTCCTTTTTCCTCTAGTATTGAATTATGAGGGTTCCTTTCACCTTTGTCCACCAGAACTCTCCTTAACCCATCAACATTTCGTTTAAGTCAATCCCTAATCTTTTTCTTTTGGTTGAAAACCTAGTTTACCTTGCAATTAGGACTGTCAAACAAATGTAAACAAATGAAGTCCTCTTGTCTTTTTAATCAGCTCATTTTTGGCTTGGAAATTTGTGACAAATTCAACGTGCTCGTTGGGCACCTGTTTGGTATCCTTTCTATTTTTATTCTTTTGGCTTTTTCAAAATTAAAACTAGAAAATGAAGGCAATAAAAATGTTTGGTAAGACATTTTGTTTCTGTTTTTAAAATACAATCCCAATTTTTGAGAAAAAATGAAAGCTGACCAAAAGTGCATTCGCTTTTTTGAAAAGAAATTCGTGAACGGTTTTTGTTTTCTAGTGCGACCACGACTCATTGTTTATTAATTTGTTCAATGCCCCATCTTCTGTTTACCGCTCCTATTTGTTTCTCTTTGCCAACTCCACTCCTAAGCAGTTCTTCATAGTGACGGTGTGGTTTCTTTGAGTTTATATGAAGGGGAAAATTTCTACTCTGTCTGTCTCTCCGGCTATCCACGGCATCAAGGTATGCTTTCTTCTCATCCTTTTCCTTTTTCTCCTTCTCTTCTCCTCCTCCTCCCCCTCGTTTCCTTCTTCCCCTCCAGTTATGGGGAGATCTAGTTCAAATCTGGGCCTTATCCACTCCCTAGTTCTACTCCTCTTCTTCTCTCCCTCCTTTTCACTCCTTTCTTTTTACTCAATCAAATATGGTCAATTCTAGGATGTATCTGGTTTCTCAACCAATACAAGCCACATATCACTTCTTCCATTCCCTCCCTCTAAGAAAAGGAAAAGAAAAATCCTATTCAACCATATTTCTACCTCTTGTTCTCTTCCCATTTTTTTCTTTTCCTTCCCCTTCTTTCTTTCCTTCAGCAATTATTATTGTATCTTTACTATTTATTAATTACTCATTTCCTACTATTTGGACAACCTGGCTAAGTCTAGTATAGATCTACGCTCTAACCCATTGCTGATCCTAAATCTCTTCCTCTTCGTCTGGCCATGGCCAGATTTGGCATATATCTTGTCTCTCAACTGATATAAGCCAAGATCCAATCCTCCTCCTCTTCTTCCCTTCTCCTCCATCCCCTTCCTTTGAAGAAAAAGAAAGGAAAATCTGAATCAACCAGATTCCTTCCTCTTTGTCCCCTCCCATTCTTCTCTTTCCCTTCTCCTTCTTTCAGTCTTTCCTTAAGGTTAATTATGTAGTAGTTGTTACCATTTATTTATTGCTTATCTTTCCTACTATCTAGAAAGTTTGGCTTCCATCCCATGTAAATTTTGTTGAAATGTTTGATTATTTCTTTTATGTACTTACTATTTTAGTTTGTTTGTGTATGTGTATTTTTTCTTGTTTTATAATTCTTGTGAATGATCTGAGCACATTTAGCATCCTTAGATCCAGAGAAGATCTTATACTAATTTAGAAAAAGAGCATAAGTTTTACATTTGAAAGTATAAAGAATTCAGGGCATGAACGTGAATCGTGATGGTAACTTCCAACCCACGATATCCTTTTCTCTGTTTATTATTTTTGTTTGTTAAGATGGTCATGAAAATATGATTTTTCTGTAGTAATTTGTGTAATTGATATTTAGGACTGAAATAGTAAAATATTTCTTTAATGTATATTTTTCAACTGGATTGGATTGAGATATTGTCAGTGATTTAATTGCTCACGACTTGAATAAAATGCTTTAAAAAGTTGAATCTGAATATAAGTATTACAAAATACATGTTGTTTGAGTTAGTCAACTTGTAATATATTTGATTTTTTATAACTTTCTGTGTATGTAAATTTACATGTACATTTGGAATTATGGGAATGTTTATGATTATTTGATTTGAAATTTGACGTAAGAATGCAGCTATTGTTTTATGTGGACATCTGCACATTCTTTCGGTCTTAGAATAGCTAGTTTCTTATATTGTGGATATGTTTAGAGGATATAACTACCCACATTCTATAACTACCCACATTCTATATTGGACAAGTGTTGTTGGTTGTAGTTTTGCATATGTTGATTTACATTGCAAGAGCAGATTCAAGTAAATGTGACACAAAGCCAATCATGTCATATGGCCGCCCAAGCTCAAGATAACATACCAAGTGCTATACCGGAAAGGGAGAATAAAAAAGAACTATATATGATTTGAAGTTTCATTCGGACTTGCATCTAGACTTTTTGATGTTTGTATGAACATGCATTACTAAAGCATGGTTATCTTTCTATAATATCTTCAATGATTATTGACCTAGATTCGTTACAAATCATACATATGAGATTTATTTGCATAACATATAAATTTTATGCTTTAGTAGAATGACCAGGTTTTATAAATTTTATATGAGACGTCAACATCCATAATTGGTTTATGAGGCATTTTTTTTTCCAAGCCTAATATTCATCAATATTTTGGATATTGATGGGAGAGACCCCAACACCATGAAACTAATATATAAATTGCATTCCTCCTCCCCTAATCTTTCCATGGCAGCATGGTGAATGTCTCTCTTAAGCTAGACGATTGGCCAATTTTCTATGTGCGCAACCAACAACATCCAAAAAATATTGCCAAATCACCCGTACTCCTCTTGCATCTTCTCTTATTAAGCTCTAGCACTAAGGAAATCAAGTACCCACCATAGCACCCAATATAGTGTTGAAATGATTCCATCATCACTTATTTCCAATTCAAGTCTATTCTTTTAATTACCAAAAAGCCTATTCATTTGGTTCGGTTTTCAACCATAAGTTCTTAGAATTTTAATTTTTTAATTTTCTTTAATCTATGCACAACCAGATTCTTGGTTTAGCTGAACATTTTAGAATATACCAAAAAAATATTTTGGAGAAGACAAAATCCCCAAATAATGCCCCCCTTTGAATTTTTTATTCAGCATCAGAAAACAATTATATTATTTTCTTAAATAAATAAAAATATTTAAAACTAACTTTAGAATAAAAATTTTTTTTTGAACCACTACAAAATTTATAATTTTCTATCAAAAATATGAAGTTCATAATTAAATATTATTTAATCTAATGCAAATCAATGCAAATATTTTTCTATTAATTAATTTTATATTATTAATATTGTACTAATAAGAGACAAAAATGATGAAGTTATTATAACGTGGGCCCCAAATCAAATTTCTGGTTGTTGGTTTGCTCGTCTTAGCTAAGCTGAAAATTAAAATAAATCTTTAATACATTATATATTATTTTATATAAAATTTATTTAAATAAAATAATTGTTAAAGTCTAATGTAATTCATATGCAGAACTATGTATTTCAACTATAATGTGGACATATAATTGTGAAAGTTAGCTCAAAAATATATACTTAGATGTACATCTACATATACATATATATTATTTGTATTTATATGTATATGAGCTCATGTTCTCACTAGATCTCTTAAATGAGCTGTTTGTGAGCAGCTCCAGTTTAGTTCAAAATTAGATAAGCTAGCTCTGGCTTCGATCAATTACAAAATTAGCTGAGCTTGAGCTAGGCTTGGCTCTGTTTGCTTATACCCTTACCTGTGACCCTAGTGACAATATTCTGCAGATTGTTTAATATTTAATAATTGTGCTTGATTTTTGGGCTAGAGGATATCTTTTCTTAATTGTATTGTACTTTATCAATGAAAAGCAATTTTTAATAAAATGTATGGCATATTTCATAACCAATTCAAGATTTTATTAGTATATTTTGAGTTTTGAAACTTGCTCCTTAATTTTATTGAATACAAGATATTTTCCCTTGTTAGCATGTTCCTATTTCTTTTCAAATACTTTAGTGTGTTGGAGTTGGATTTGTTCTATGTGGTGTTCTGATTTTTAGAATAAACATTTGTTAAATTTATCATTATTTTGTAGAAATAGCTCATTGTGCTTCTCTGGTGATTAACTTGGCACATTGCTGTTGCAGGTGAAGGTTTAAGACAGCGTTACCAGTTGGCTTGAGGTAAAGTGAGATATTTTGTATAGGTGTCATGGGTTCTAATGTGGTGACATTCGAAGACGTACTTGAATCACTAATGAGTGATGGCACATTTGATGCTCTTAGAATGAAGATTATTAATCAGCTAAAAACCAATGTAAGTCCGTCAATCCCAACTTTGCTTATTGAAATTCAATATTCAATGCAATGACATATCAATATATATTTTTCTTTTCAATGGATGGAGCCTTAGTTTCTTATTATGAGGTATGTATTGGTTTTATCATGGTATTCACCTAAAGGGAGAGTACATGAATTTAACCTTTTAACTAGTAAAACTAGTGCCTGTCATTGCTGTACCGGAAAAGTAAATATCTTGGAAAGCATGTAATCTTTTTTGGATACATAGGAGATGATAGTGGGGACATTAGGAAAGTCTTCATGTATAATCATGATCATAGATTTTATCAACCACAGTAAGGCACATACAGAAAAATTCGCTTATGACCATGATTGTAGACTTTATAGAACCACAATAAGGCAGATGAACCCCTGAACGCTCCCTCCACCAAAAGAGAAAAAAAGGAACCCCTCCCTGTGCAATGTGGGATTCCAATGTTAGGCCAACCCAGAAATATGAGCATCTCTACTATTGGATGACTTGATCAAGAGGCATCTAGGCTAGCTTCTGAACATGAAAGAAAGAAATGCAACATATTTTGTTGAAAAGTTTTGTGAAGATCCAACCCATTGATCCACACCCCCCCCCCCCCCCCCCCCCCCCC
>JAOXJJ010000395.1:4883277-4908543 GCA_025769935.1 Phoenix roebelenii | reverse complement strand
CCCCCCCCCCCCCCCCCCCCCCCCCCCCCCCCCCCCCCCCGTCTTTTCACATGCTCGCATTATTGTTTAATCAACCTATTTTTATTTAACTTGAAGATCACTCATACTCCATGTTGCTGAAGTTTCGGAATAGATCTTAGCTCATCTGACACTAGTTCCTCAAGTGGTTAACCTAATGTGGAAAAGCACATGTTTAAATCCTCCTTGAAGACAAGTTTGTAAAGATAGAAGGCTTCCATTTCTAGATGACCATGGTTTGCTCCCTCCGTTGCTAATTGGACATGCTGTAATTAGATGGTAGCCAAGATAGATGTTACACATGGAGATTGAGAAAATATGGTTTTTAAGCAACTAAGCAAAGGCCTACATTTTTCTACATGATGGTGATTGCTGTTGGTTTCCATTCAGTCTTTGTCTAGCTAGTCCCTAGCTACCCTAGTTTGGCTATATATTAAGCTAATCATAAAAGCCAGTATTAGACTGCTAGTTTTGAGGCTTGGGCTGACCCATGTTTGCAGGTCACTTCTATCTTAGCATGGTTTGTAAATTTTAAGAAAACATCTATCAAACTGCCAAGAAGCCTTGTACTTCTTCCTTTTTTGGTGACATTCAGCCATTTCTCTTGATACTTTGACAATTGGAACTGGGCATACAGGCCTGAACACAGCATTAGCTGTGCTGTTTTTGTTCCAACAGTTGAATATTCAGCATATTGCTTCAGTTCAGTTTGAAAAATCTTATTGCATTTCTTCTTGATTATTCCATAGGAACTAGTACAATAGCTAAAAAAAATTAATAGATCAACAGCCACATGGATGTAATTTTCTTAAATCTGTTTGGCATTTCGATGCAGGAAGAATTGAAGAATAATACAATCACAATGGTGGAGCAAAGTAGGGTTCTTAATATCCCTGGTGCAGAGAAAAAGACAAAGCGGGAATTGTTTGATGCACTTCGGCAAGAACTTGAGTGAGTACTACCATTTCTCATTGTATCAGAAAATTTCATTTTCTTAAATTATATACCCAGCATTCAAAATTCAAAGAAAAAGGGCAATTATCTTCTTTTTTCATTTTTCTTTTATTGAAGAAATGTATTTGATCGAAATATATGTCTAGCAACCTTTTGCTCTCAAAATGGAGGACAAGAACATGTGTTTTGGGAACCTATTAATTCCATTTTATAGAAATCATTTCCATCTGTATCCACTAGCTGGTGATCTAAATAAGGATAGTTTTGTATCTTTCTGTTGACTTGGAAGTATTTAAATTGTAGTTAAAAAGGATGTGTCTGCTGGGTTTTTGTTCAGGAGACCAAAAGTAGTGAGAACAATTAGTATCTGTATGTTATGAAAAAAAATGTTTTTCTTTGATATGTTTTCTTTTAAAAGGAAGTTGCGCAATGTTGAGGTTATATTTGTCTTTCTAGTTTCTTTTTTTAAAAAATTCTTCATGCCTTCATATGTTTGTACTTGATAAAAGAATTGTTAATTTATATGTAATTATGCAAATTTGCAGAATGCCAGTGCTTGAGAAGGCTGCAAAAGCCGTTTGGGAGCTGATTCTTGATGACAGTGGCTTGGGGAAGGAGATCAGTGAGATGGTAGAGAGAGTTTACTGGCAGCTGAGTGGCCGTGATGTGCCACCACCACCTCTGCTTCCACGGCCAACCAGTGATGCGCAGCAGTCACGGAAGGTGAAAGAAAACAAAGAGGGTGGGCAGAAGGTCAAGGAAATAATGTCTAAATCATCATCGAGGAAGAGAGCCTTCTGTCAGATGAGCATGCAAAGAGAAGTTGTTACAGAAGGTTTCTATAACCACCCTCCAGTTGTATCAGATGATGGTGTGCTATCATCTAACAACTCAAATGCATGATGAATTTGTAGTGTAGTTTAATATTTGTTCATCAACTGAATGCAGACTGGTTGTAGAAACTTGTAATGGTGGTGATATATTTTTCGTAGTTGAATTCATTACAGTTGTGACTACATTCTAATATCAGGGATTCAAGAACAAAGGTCAGGTTGCCCAGCTGAATGTTCCAGTTTGCAAGTAAATAGTGGCTGTGGGAGTCTTGGAAAGTATAATTTTTCTCTTCTCGATCTTGCTTTTTGGTCATTTTTGTTGCTAAAAGTTATAGGCAATCTTGTTTCCTTTCAGGGGAACAGAGCTGCAGAATGTTTGGAATACGCTGAACAAAATGAGAACCAAATGTCACTCGTAGCCCATATTTTCCACTATGGGTTGCTAAAAGAAGGCCTTTTGAGAAATAAGGACTATGCCACTAGGTGGTGTCTTTGGCAATGTCCATCAAGGAAGGAGATGGCAATTTATAATCCCACTTGTAACTCTGGCCTAGGAGTGACCATTTTAGGCAAGGTTTGACATGAATAGATTTGGGTCATAACCGGATCAATTCATCTAAATCTGTTTGTTAGTTAAATAGGTTAGGTTAGGTTTAGGTTCAAAATTGGCATAAATAGGATTGGATCATAAACGAACCAATCCATCTAAATATGTTTATTAAATAGGTTAGCTTTAGTTTTAAACCTTTGAACCTTTTAGTAATTAGGTTGGATGGTAATTTGATCTATTTAACCCATTTAAAATTTGTTTAACTTGTTTAAAATATATTTAACTAATTTATTTCTCGTTTAATTCAGTTCGTTTAATTTGTTTAAATTTACTTAACCCGTTTAAATTAATTTGATCTATTTAATAAATAGGTTAGATTCATATTTAAATTTTTTATCTATTTAAGTACACAAATTAGATTTGATTTGATGAATTTTTGATCTGACTATATCCAACTTGATCTGACTCAATTGTTATCCCTAATTCAAGAAACTTTTTAAACGGAGGGATATTACGAATCATGGATAAATCTGAATTAAATAAGAATTATCTTACAGAATCATGCTTTTAGAGAAATTTTCAGTAAATGCTCTCATTTAATCCGTTTCAAGCTGGGTGATTTTATAAATCATTGATAAATGTGAATTACATGATATTTATCTTATAAAATCATATTTTTCGACAAATTTTCGGGAAATGCACTCATTGTTGCCATTTGAAGCTTGTTCTTAATATCTTGTAACATCTCACCATCTTGTTCGAAGTCAAGCTTATCTGGCGGAAAATAGGCATATTTTTTAAAGTCACCGAGTATTGAATATTAGCAAAGAATACAAATCTGGTTCTAATCTTGATTTCATCAGCTTTCTTTTTGTCTTCATCTTTGAAAACAGAAAATTATAAAATAAAAACTTTTTTCTGAGAGAGCTCCATCTAAAATTTCTGCTTTGTTTTTTTCAATGTAATTCTATCTGATTAGTTATCTTAATATTATATATATATATATATATATATAATGGTAAGCGACATATATGTCGGTTTCAAGCCCCTTCCAGTTCCGGCGGATACGACGCTCTCAACCACCAAACCCTCACAATTTCAAGTGGCCCCCACCATCCTTGCTTCCCTCGGTTTCATCGATATCCGAATCCCAATAATACACTCTTCATTTACTACAATCCCCATCCTATCCTCACCTCATAATCCGGCTATACTCCGATCAAGTCAATCAGCACATATCGAGGACATTCTTTATTGGTAGAGGACAAAATAGTCATTTCACTTGCTCCGTCTCCTTAAAACCCCCTTCGTTCGCTCCGAAACGAGCTCTCCGCTGAGCTCCGACTGGGATCGCACATGGCCGCCTCCCTTCTCTCCTTCTCCCCTTCTCTCTTGGTTCCCCCTTCTCCGAAGGTCCCTCTCCTCTTTCAATGCCTAATTCCTCCTCCTCCTCCTCTTTCTCTCTCTCTCTCTCTCTCCCCCCCTCTCCCTCTCTCTCGGTTGAATTCTTTCTTTCTCTTTTCCCCCATTTTTTGGGTTTGATCTGGTTGCTTCTGACTCTTAATCAGGTGGGAACATGGAATTATTCGATTCTATCACCTCCAGCTCTCGTCTTGCACCTTAAGGGATCGATTCCAAGAGTCAATGCCGCCGTCGGCAATGCCTCTGCCGGCAATGCCTCTGCCTCTCATGATTCCGGTAAGCTCCTCTTTCGTGCCTCGATTTCGAGCTTAGTTTTCTGATTCCAATTATCTCTGGTTTTTAAGATCTGAGCACGGAGCTCGATGCCGTGTCGAGCTTCAGCGAGCTCGTTCCAGACACCGTTGTTTTCGATGATTTCGAAAGGCATGCCCTGCTCCTATAATTTGTTTTTTTTTTCCGAGTTTGTTTTCCAAAGGTGGTTGTTGGAAAGTTCTTATTTTCCTTCTTCTTTTGCATGCAATTTAGGTTTCCGCCAACGGCCGCTACAGTCAGCTCTTCGTTCCTCTTGGGTCTTTGTAGCCTTCCCGACACCAAGTTCAAGGTGAGTTTTTTAAAGTTGTTGCAGTTTGTAGGAAACTATTTTGATAAGAAGGCTGATAGGGAAGGATTTTGGTTGTAGAGTGCTATAGAGACAGCACTGGCGGATAGTGAATGTTATGAAAAGAAGAATCCTAGCGAACGTATGTCGTGCTTCTTTAACAAGGTTTGTGCTTGTGTTTTCATCTTATGTTGTCATAAAGTTTCACAATGTTGCTGTTTTTGTGGATCATTTATAATGAGAGGATATATAACTCTATTGATTGGCAGGCTATAGTGCATGTCGGAGCTGATTTGGCAAAATTAGTCCCTGGGCGGGTGTCGACTGAAGTGGATGCTCGTTTGGCTTATGACACAAAAAGCATCATTCAAAGAGTAGGATTAATTTCTTTAGTTCGCCACTTTATCTGTTTTTTTTAAACTAGATTAGAAAGTTGTAGGGTGGATGATTTGGAGAAAAGAAAGCTAATCTTTATGTTTTATTCTAATCTTTATTTTTCTTTTTCTCAAACAAAGAGGATTATGTAATCAGCATGAGCATTTCATTGATGTAACTTGTTTGTGATGTAGTGAGGATCATTAATGGAAAGTATAATTAAAATTTATTCATTTAAATCATGCATGTGTCATTTTTAAATATTTGTAAGTCTTTGGATAATCATGCACAAGGAAAGATAGTCACCTTGGCTGGAAGTCTTTATGCAGTGGAAAACCTCAACTGCCTAGGCAACACCTTTGTTGACTAGTTGATTGCAGGTGAGAAAAAGAAAAAGAGAAGACAAGGAGTAAGAATGAAGGAAGTATAAAAGAAAAAGACTAGAAGAGGAGGAATAATAGGAAGAATAAGAGCGTAAAAGGTAAATAGTGGAAATTTGAAAAGATATGTGACAATGGAGAATATCCGTAAAAGATAAAAATTATTATCATAAACTAACATGCATTGCCCCAATAGTTTATAACAGTTATTCATAGTTTGTTATATTTTGATATTTATACTCATCATGCCATGTATACTCATCACAGCATTGACAAGCATTGGGTTAATATTATTAGTTCTTTGTCATTTATTTTTATTAAGGGTTCAGTAAAAATGGCTGATATCTATTGTATGATATGCTTAATAATGATTTATAGTTGAAGAGACAAGGGATAATTTTCTCTTATCCACAGCTCAAATCAGATGACAAGTAGTTGTAAGCATACTAATATTTAGTGCCCTACGGTCCATGAGTTCAGCTAAACAATTTAGAATAGCCTGAGGCTTTTGGAGCTTTCATCCCCTTGAAGTAATCAGATGTCTCCTCCTATTTTCTCTTTTATTTTGTGCCCTTGTTTTCTTTTCCTTATTTTTAGGTTCCTTTTCCTGTTTTCTTGGTATAAGAGCTTCATTCCTGGTTCATGATCCTAACATGACTTCAAGGTTGACTTCTCCAAATAACATCCAGGGCTTCTTAGAGACAATAAATCATGCAAAAAATAAATATAACTAGATTAAGAAACTCATTATCTGTGCATATGTATGTTTATGGTGCGCGTGCACCAAATTAGTACTTACTAGTGTCAAGCACATGCACATGCATGGGTTACTCCATTGACAGATAGCGTTGTTTCATGGTAAGATGAGAGAAAAGTTCACTGAATGCATCAACTTTGTTGCTTTTTCATGTGAGAGAGAAAGTTAAAGATTATTTCACGAAAATAGGAGTACATTTTATCATTGCCTAGAGAGGAGTTGTTTAGAGTAAATGTTGCCAAAAAGGGGAACTAGAGTGAATAAGAAACAAGATTTGATAGTAGGAAACTATAACAAAATGTTACTCATAGTTTTAAGTGGCATAGTAAACTAGAGTGAGAGAGGGAGCATGACCATGGTTTGTGAAGGGTCTAAGACTAATTTAAGCAATCTTTATTTCTAAGTTCATAATAAAATGACATTTCATATACCTACAGTATAGCATATCATCTGCTTAAATTTCTGTAATAAATTCATTGATGAAAATTGTAAAGAGATACGGATTTTGGTCCACAGCATGATCACATCCTTACAGAAAACTCAGCCATCTCACTACAAATTATTTCAATTTCGTAGTACTTGGCCTTACCTTCTGGCATTCTTTTCTGAAAGCTTTTTTTTTTTTTTTTAACTTCAACTATCTTGGTTGAATGGTGGTATATAGATATCTTAGTTGTCATTATTCTAAATACATTTCAGTAGTATTTTCCTTATTTAGTAACTTGTGAGAATAACTTGTTTATCTTTCCTTAAATTGACCATTTTGCACCAAATCCATATTGTTCTCAGTTTAATGCACCTAACCCAATTTCATCTCTAGTTTCTCTCCCTCATCATAGCTAACATAAGGGGATGGTTCTCACCTTCTTTTGGACCCTGAATATATCTATCATAAATCACATCATAAGCAATGTGCTGACTCTACTACTTCTTACATCCTTAGCATTTTACAATTTTTATGGCCTTTCGATACCATTTATCTTTTGCCATTCTTTGAGTAAGTATCTCTTCCCATGATTCTATTTGGTTTCTAAGATTCCTTCAAATTTCTTTGTGTGTATCTGTATCACTTATTATCAAATCGAACTGACATCTTGACCAGCATGTTTTTGCAATTTTCAAGTTCCAATTTCACTCCTGCATTAATTTATCCTAAAGTTTAGCTATATTTTCTCATAATTACTCTACCATTTATTATTGGATAGCATTGGTTTTTATTTATTTCTCTTTCCTCTGATTATACCTTCATAACTACCGGCACATGTTGCGTTGCTTGACATTCTCTTCATATCCTTTTCAACCTTTGCATGGCAATTATTTATGTTGATTGGGAAAAGATAATATATATGTGACATATTTGACCTGCTCTTGATATTAATTAAATGAACATTCTATTTAATTATGTAAGTGCTCTTGGTAGGTCTCAAGACACTTGTGAAATCAAATCGTAGAAATATTTCATGTACTCGAGTCTCCAAATTTGTAACTTTAAGGGTCTTATGATGAGTACATGAGGTTTAAGGATCCTTAGCGAGTCTAAGGATAGATTAGGTACTTTATTTATTGTTTACTTTTAGTAATTATCTTAAAGTTGGATTTTCTTTCCTTTTTTTTGCTGTAACTTGTCATGTGGCCATATAATTTATCATGCTTTAAAATTTTGATTTTAATTCTAAGTTAATTTCTAACCAAGTCTGTGGTACCTTCCTTTCTTTGAAATTAGAGAGTCCTACTTAAATTATGAACTATTTGTTAGAGTTCTATTTAAGTCTGTATAGAGGTGGAATAGTTTTAATTCAGTCAACTTGTTTCCAAGATTGTTATGCAAGATAAAATGCTTTTTTTCCTTTTTTGTTTTGAGGGTAAAACAGTACTGTTGATATTCACATTTCAATGAAATTTAGATGGTTCAATGTATGTCATGCCTTGATGATGATGGTTCAATCTATCAACTAACTCGGTAGTGGAGGATAGCAGTAGTAGACTGTCTTTATTTGGATCTGCAAATGAAAACTCCTCTGCCTTTCCAGAGGACGACTTTTCCTATAGCTGATAAATTGATCATGCAGCTCAGTTTCTCCATATTACTGTTCACGTATTTCTGTTCACAGAAATATGTTCTTCTATACCTTATCATCTAAATAACCTGCTAAAATATATGCCCTGTAGTACAAATGTTACGCGTTTACTTGTTGCTTTATAAGCATTTCAGGTGCATGAGCTGTTGAAGCTATACAATGAAGTGGAAGTCTCTTCACAGCGCTTACTCTTTAAAATTCCTTCAACTTGGCAAGTAAGCCATATAGTTGATTCCATTACTCATCATCTTGAAAGTTCAAAATTTCAAGAAATTGGTTGATGTCTAGTTTCATTATTTTCTGTATCTGATTGCAACTTGTTTCAGGGTATAGAAGCCTCAAGGTTGCTAGAATCTGAAGGAATACAAACTCACTTAACATTTGTTTATAGGTATTTGTTGTGTTATATCTATATTTCCATATTACTGAATACGTACAGATGTTATCTCAAGGTTATATATAGATCACTTTAGTGGATGTCGCTGTCTGCTTTACACTTTGACATATATATAAGTAGTCATACATACTACATGCATAAAAACATACATATGTACATCATTTCCTGCTTATGGAACATTGTAGTGGATATTTGGATATCTGTAGTTTCCTTGTTTATCTTAGTTCCTTCTTTATTTTTCAGTATGGGTATCATTGGGTCAGGTCAGGCTGGGTCGGATCTATGCCTCCAGCAAGCCCCTCAGGCATGATCCCTAGCCCAGCCTGGCCTGGACCAGGCCCAACCCTGACCCTGCTCAGGTTATATTTTCAGTCCAGGTTGGGCTCCAAATAGGCTCCGTTCTTCCCTGAATTCCAAGCCTGGGTCTGGCTTGTAAATGATTCAGGATTCTATTTCCAGGCACAGGTCCACCCCGGAAGGCCTAAAACCTGAGCTCAGGCCCAGCTTTTCTTGGCTGGGTCTCGGGCCAGTCTGGCCCATTGACAGCACTACTTTTTGAATGGAAACCAACAAACTAATATCTTAGCACTTCTAGTCATCCTTGTAAGACCTTTTGAAATGTATTATAATTTACTGAATTTGGGAATAGTGTTAGTCATTTTCCCCTTCTATTGCCGTTATCATGAATGACAGAATTATATCCCCCTTTAGACCTTTCTGATCTTGATCACTCTTGTACAGCTTTTCTCAGGCAGCAGCTGCAGCTCAGGCTGGTGCATCTGTTATCCAGATTTTTGTTGGGCGCATCAGGGTAACTCTTACTGTTGAATAGCTAGTGCAGTGTTTCAAATTTCTTTATATAAACAGCCATGACAAAAATGCATTACAGGATTGGTCTCGTACTCATTCCGGTGATCATGAGATAGAAGCTGCTTGCAAAAATGGAGAAGATCCTGGATTGGCCTTGGTTAGTGTCATTTTTCTTTTCCTTTTAATTTTTTCACTTCTACTTGATGAGTATTTAGTTGGGCTAGATGTGCATTGATGTTATACCTGGTTGAAGTCAAACCAACTTAAGATGCATTTCTGAGAGAGCATGAAAATCTTCATAGGATACGCCTTGTTTTTACACCAAATTGTTAGAAATATTTGTTTCAATTTGGCAATTGAAACCTTGTTTTTTCAAAATTCTTACTTGATTATTAACTAGTAACTCATGAAACATAAATATCAGTTATGTTGGTGATTTGCTGCTTCACAACAATTTCTTTGTATAATTTGTGAAAAAAGAACATGGAGTAAATGCAATTATCAATTAGTGGGGTGCAATGTAGATACATCACTATACCATACATTTAGTTGATAGTGGCTAATGCATAAACTAATTATGTATCTAGAAGTGCATAAAAACACATATATACCATATGTATACAGTATACGTAATGTATACATTTATGCATATGTTTAGTCCACAACGCCAAGCCCTGTAGCATGACTTGGGTCTAAAATGAGTAACCATTATGCAGCCAATAGTGGAGTATTCATTCACACTAATCAAACAATGATATAGGCTTAAAGGCTTGGGACTCCTGCCATCTAACTCAATTGGAGCACCATCTTTAAAGGTCTCTCTTACCCCCAAACCTAAAACCATCTCTTTTAGGAAGTTCAAGTCCCACCATGATAATGTCAGCGAAAAAAGGTCCACGCCAGTTTTTCCAGCACCAATTTCAAATATTTGGTGGGTTGCATACCAAAATGTCATGCAAAAGGGGCTACCGTCACTGGGTATCCTAGAACACGATAAATTCTTTACATAAGGGAAAGTGGAAAAAGTAACATTGCCTGCTACATATAAAAAAATATTTTTTTAAAAAAAAGGATAAGGTATTGGTGTATGAAGTTTAACTCGAGTCCTAAGGAATATATCACAACTTCATAGTTATGGAGACTACATATTTGTTTGTAATAGGTAGCTTTACAATTTTTTCATTACAAAATTAGTGTCTCCAAGGAAGATATAGAGGCCACTAGTAGAGCAGTAACTGAAGGACTTTGATGAAGCTTTGAGAATGACTTTGATAATGAGAGAAAATAAGCAGGTATGTTATTGAGAAGGGTTACAAAACAAACAGGTATGGTTACAAAATGAGTAACCATTATGCAGCCAATAGTGGAGTTTGCATTCTTATTAATCAAACAGTGATATAGGCTTAAAAGCATGGGACTCCTGCCTTCTAACTCAATTGGAGCACCATCTTGAAAGGTCTCTCTTACCCCCATACTTGACACCATCCCCTTTAGGAAGTTCAAGTCCCACCATGATAATGTCAGCGAAAAAAGGTCCACGCCAGTTTTTCCGGCACCCATTGCATGATGGAGCTCTACATCAAAGTACATCCTGAATGTTGTGACCACAAGTAGTTTATGATATTGAGACAGTTTGAAGAAACTGACTGTTTTTGGATTAAGGCTTCATCAGATGGGGAGTTATGATCCATAAAGTTAACCATGTGGACAGCATAGAGTCTCAACATATTATGCAAATTATCATCATAAGATGTTACATTTTCTCAATTGTTTTTTTTCTTGTGATGTTACTATTAATGGTCATGCATGGTTTAAATGCTCCCATGATGTGTACATTTGCAATGACCTGAGGTATTGAAAACCAACAGCTAGCATCAGGAAGACAGACTGAAACTAAGAATTCAGAATTAGTTCCATAGAAACAAAGGTTCATAATTTGGCCATTCACAAGAAAGATTGAAATATATGTCTACATACATACATACATATACATACATACACATACATACATACATATACATACACATACGTACATACATATACATACACATACGTACGTACATATACATACACATACGTACATACATACACATACGTACATACATATACATACACATACATACATATATACATATGTATACATATATACATACGTATATATACGTATATATACATATGTATACATATGTATACATATATATATATACATATATATATGTATATATATGTATATGGATATTTTTTCTTTATTGCAATAATGGGTGCTTTCCAAGAAGGGTGATATTCAACAAAAAAAAAATATAAACTTCTCAAACTAGTCGCATATACAGATATACCGTGTGACTTATCTGTAAGGATCTGTCAAGTAAATAAGAAAAAAGATTCTGATAAGAAAGGATTTGCAAATAACTTGTGAGTTTCGATTAATTTGAAATACTGATTGCACATGGTTAAAAATTAGGTTTCACAGAGGAAACACACAGAACTATAGAGGCTAATTTCATGTAAAGCCCTGTGTAATGATGTTCTTATTTCTGTGTAGCCTTGCTTATATATAATATTCTAAACACAGGCTTTTGTTTGATACTATTAGATGTTAGCATATTGGATTAGTAAAATGAATATTGATAACAATATCTTATTTTCTTTTATGCTAATTTAAATTCTGTAAGGCGCCCCTTAGATGTTAGAACTTCTAATTTTTTATTAATATGAAGAACTAGAACTGAAGTTATTTGCTGAATGCTCCAATGAATTAGTTTTTTAATGTGTCTTTATACACAAATGCAGGTGAAGAAAACATATAATTACATTCACAAATATGGACATAAGTCGAAGCTGATGGCAGCAGCAGTGCGCAACAAACAGGATATCTTTAGCCTCCTTGGGTATGATAATTGGACTTCTGACATTTCTCAAGTGTGGGTTACATAACTCGCATTATTAATGCAAAGTTTGATTTCATGTTCACTTTCTTTTTGGTAGGATTGATTACATAGTTGCTCCATTGAAGATATTGCAGTATCTAAAAGAGTCGGTGACCTATCCTGAGGAGAAGTACTCTTATGTCAGGAGGTTATCTCCAGGATCTGCCAAGATGTATAACTTCACTGAAGAGGAGGTAACTTTTCAAGGACTGTGTCTGAGATTTAGGATCTATTTACTTGTAAGTAGACTTACGATCTGTTTATTTATTAGTGGTGTGGTTTAAATCAGATGCCACTTAGAAAATGGCATTAGTTTTTTTGGTAGTGGGAGACCTTCTGAAAAACATTCAATCAATAGATACTATCTACAGATTTTAGGAATCTTTTTTTTTCTTTTTCTTTCAATTTATTTTTTTGTGCTTTGCACCCTGGCTCAAAGTATGTTTAAACGGTAAGGAAAGAGTCAGTTCGAGTTACTTTGCCTTTCTTATACACTATTTACAGAAAATATTCTACTTTCTTGCTGGCCTTCGGCCTGAGTTTGAAGTTTTGAAGATTCCGCTTCTTTCTTTGTTTTTGGTTAACAAACAAGGGTGATCCCTTAAGTGCGCTGTTAGCTCGATAAGGTAGGCTGCTTCCCCTTCCCTCCATTGAAGACAGTCCCTTCATCTTTCTGAATTGAATCAAGGCCCTGCCCGGCTCGCGTCGTTCCAACAACCGACGGGGAGCACCAGTGCTTCTCTTTCACTTTTCCTACGCCCATGTCAAATGGCTGTTGGAGGGAGATCGAAATAAACTGTTTTTCCACTCTGTGGTTTAGCAGAAGCGATCATCTACCTTTATCAAGGAGCTTGAGGATGCACAAGGAAATTTGGTCAGCCTCATAATATAAGCAAATGCAACCTTTTATACTTTTTCTATAATTGCATGCATTTCTTGTTGCAAATAGTCAGCCTTTATAGTTTCATGAGCTGTGGGTAAGCTTTTTCCCAAACTAGCACCGGGAAGGTGCAGAGACACATTAACATTTTGATTTTAATGTTTTTAAGGTTATGCTGAGGTTTACAAATTGTGGAACCATTTTTCTTGTTCTTTTCTTTTTTGGTGGTGAGACCCTCAAAATTTATGACTATATATCATTCTTTAATTCTACGCATATCAATGACCCCCTCTCTAGACAATCCTTGTAGGAGAAAAACAAAGGGAATATGTCCCTAGAAAATCAGAGTGATCAGTTCCCACAGACATAGGCTAAGGTCAAGGTCAGAAAGAAAAGTGCAACTCTCAGACAATCATGGAGACTGGTGGCTGGGCAGGAGTAGAGCTAAATGCTGACATAGACATAATTTCATAATTTGTCCATATGCTTGTTTGGAAGTATATTGTAGACAAATCAGGAACCGACGCACACCACATGGGGGCATGTAAAGTTACTGAAAGTCACCAGTTCATCCATACAGAGGCCTTTCTCCAGTCTTTCCCTATTGGCTGTGACCAAGTTACTGAACTGCTCACACATGTATTGCGATGATGCAGCTTATAGAGTGGGACCAGATGAGCTTTGCATCTGCAATGGGGCCTGCTGCTGAAGAGCTTCTGGCTGCTGGGCTGGAAGGTTATGTAAATCAAACAAGGTGCCTGGAGGAGCTTTTTGCCAAGATATGGCCACCTCCCAATGTTTAATCATAGCTCCCATGTCAGCAGAGGTGCTTTCCTATTGGGAGAGTAAAGCAGTCAAGGTTGTGAAGTTGTAACCTCTGTTTTTCCCCTCATGTCCTTAATGTTGCTGCATCATGTTCTAAAACGAGACCTTTTTTTTTTCCACAAGTGCTTTGTTAAGGTTTTTTACAAAATTTAGAATGGAAAATTGTGCCTTTTGGATTACAAAACAAGTGCTTCAAGACTTCTTTTTTTAAGTTGTAATTCACTTGGAATCAGATTACAACTGCATATGGAAACATGCAATGTTTGGAGAGGATAGCAGCAGTCTCGTGAAGCAGCAGATGAAGTTCGGATTGACCTTTTTTTTGTTTTGTTTTTTTTTTTGCTGCAGTGGTTGATTGGAATTATTGTTGCTTACTGTGATGAGGGGGATCAGATCATGACTTCATTAAATAAATAGCTATGATTGATGATATATCATTTCTTGGTAGGGCTGAATTATCGTCACTTGTTGTGATGAGGGAGATCATATCATGACTTCATTAAATAACTATCAATGATTGTTGATATATTATTTCTTTATTCCTACCTCCAACGTTAGCAATTCTCATCCTGCTGGTTCCAGTGGCAATGGTCATTGAAACGACATTGGGAATACTCAAATATGTCAGTACAAGGGTGATTCTTAACAGATCAGATATGCTGTTTGTAGGCAGCACCGAATTAGTGACAGAAGTTGATGGACACCACCCATCATTGCAGACAGGTATGTGGATCACACGGCTTAATTTTATTCCTTAGTGTCGGTTTCTGGGGTAGAATTCTTCTGAGCTCAGAACCATGTGGATTGGCTGAGGATGTTTCGAGTTGTTGGCTGGTGAGCCATGTGGAGGACAAGTTTTGGTGGGGCAAAGGCGCATAACGTGGTTGTGGGTTCTACTTGGGAAGAAGTCATTGCACGCTTGAGACTTCATGTGTTTTTCTGAAGATGGATTAGTCCTTTTAGTAGTAGCACTTTATTTTTTTGTTCATTGTTTACCATCTCTGCCACCAAGATGGGAGCAAATATCCATAAGGAGTAAATAGATAAAACATCACGAAACTGAATTAGAACTGACCAGGCCGACTCTTAGATAGACGATGGAGTTTGAATGGTTAGCCACAAAGAATGCTATTCAGTATGCATTGCTCGCCTTCTTGGATATATGAATATCTTTCAATGAGCTTAGTCTAGCGAAAAAGAAGATCTTAGAGAGCGCCTTGTGCGACCGGATTGCGATATTTCTTTAATCCTCGTCCAGTGTCTGGGGCTTTTTCTCGAACAGTTGGTTAAGGCGATGGGTGATTGAAGTGCGAGAGCGGTGAAGAAGGCCTCTGGCAATGAGGAACGACGACCGAGGTCGGCCAAGCGGTTGACATGTAGCAAGGATTGGCCGCTTTCGAGGAGAGTTGAGACAAATCCCTTGTAATTGTTGGTGGTTCAGGCCCCTCCTCTGGCAGCCGACGTGGACTAGCTACAAGGTATTGAAGGACGAGCTCGAGAACCTCCATGAAACCTCCAATGACACTTCATGGAGGTTCGTAAGATGCCATCGGAATAGGTGGAAATGTCCAGAAGAGCGTGGAGCTCGACGGCGATTATTGTTCGAAGCCTCAGCCGGAGAGTTCTGGCGAAGTGGGTAGCCTGGGAGTTGCAATTCAAGGAAAAGTTGGATTATGATGTGGAATCCTTTCTAATGGAGGAGAATCACCACACTTTCTGTTTCAAGAATGAAGAAGATCGTAATACAGTGTTAGCCAACGGTCTCTAGTTGGTGGCGGGCTAGCTGCTGACCATAGAGGAATGGGTGCCGAACATCATTCCGAGCCAGAACTTCATTCTGGCTTTGCCTCTCGTGCCTCCCTCTGGAGTATTGGGAGAGGGACTCGATCTTGGATATTACGGCGGTTGGCCAACCGGCCGTCGACCCTGGATGGCTTCATTGACCAACAACAGAAGCTCGGCTTCGCCAGGGTCAAGTTGGAGATTAGCGCTTTGGATCCACTCAAGCTAGGGGTCTTCATCAAGAAGCACTCATAGAACTTTTGGTAGGCCTTCGTGTATGAAAACCTGTCAGCCTTCTGCTATCTCTACGGCCGAATCGGACATAAGAAAGAGGAGTGCTGGCACTGGTGGAGGGAGAGGCAACAAGGGCATCTTCGACCCCAATGATGGTGGAGACTCCCATGGAGACTTTGGGCTAGTTGAAGGAGGTGGCGGCCGATGGGGAGCACAGCCTTGTCTTTGGTCCTTGGCTGGCCACATCCAGGATCTAGCAACCGAGGGCAGCCAAGGCAGGGATCCATCCGAAGAAGATAATCGAGTCCACCCCCGAGTTGGCTTCAGGCTCGACTTCCTCTCAATCATGTCCAAGTTCTCCTAGAAACAGGCTGAGCTCGTTGACTTGCCATCGGATTCGGATAGATTGCAAAAACCTACCAAGGTGGCCCAATGGAGATCATCGGAGAAGGGAGTTCTGGCCGACGACATGGGGCATTCCATTGATGGGGCGAGTCAACACAGCTTGGGACTTGAGTTAAGCTTTGATCCGAGTTGCACTGCGGGCTAGGTCCAAGAAAGGTCCAAGAAGAGGGCCTACCGAGCTGAGCTACTGACCTGCAGGCCGATACTGTTATGTTGGAGGTCAAATCTAGCTTTGGTCCACTAAAGCGGTTCAGGAGTCTGCCCAAGGATCGCGGGGGCGTTGGGCTGGTAGAGTCCGGGCTTTCCCAATCTTGGCCCAAATCTCCACCTTCAAGTGTGATTCTCTCACCTGCCAAAGAGGATTGCGATCCCTAGAGATGTGAGTCCCCTCCCCCTTCTTCTCAATTAGCCAACATCTGGGACGCTGGGGTCGTGGAAGATGGCAGTGAGTCGATCCAACAGGTTGGGACCAACATCTCCCCTTCATAGCGGCCGACCTCTTCTTTGATGCCATCAGTTGAGTCGCGGATTCCGGGTCCACTCGAAGGCGCTCTTGTCGTCGGCAAGGAGGCTCTAGCGAGGGTTGTAGCTGGCCAGGCTGGGGAGGCGTGTGGCCACTCGACCCTAGGTTTCACGTGCTCAAGTGATTTGGTAACAGGCGGTCTGAAAGGAAAGGGCATGGGGCCTATGGTCGGGGGGTGTTGGTTTGGGCCCAAATCGAGTTGACCATGGATTGGTGGTCCGTCAACTGAAACAAGTGGTGTCGGGTGCGAATTTGGAGGATGACCCGAAGAAAATTATGGTGGCGGATGAGTCGCAGGTGAAGGTTGATGGAGAGGCCTGTGGCAGCCCCCGCTCTGTAGAATGAAGATCCTAATGTAGAACTATTGGGGGGTGGGAAGCCCTCCTTTAGCCTTGCTTTTCAAAGGTTAGTGCATCGGCATGACCCTGAGGTATGTGTCCTATTCGAGACTCATCTCTTGCGTAGAAGTCTTCAACGTATTAGGCACTCCTTTCCTAGCTCTTGGGAATTCTATAAAGTGGAGTCTCAAGGCCTTATTAGGTGGTATTATAGTGACTTGGAGATTAGAAAGTTGCAAATTTGACATCTTTCACAACCGTAACTAACATGTTATTATGGTGATTTCAGAAGGAAATGGGTCTCCTTGGATCTTGTCTCCTGTTTATGTTAGCACTGACTACAGTGAGCATCGGGTGCTATATGGTGACATGGCCAACTTGGTTCAACAGGGCTTTCCAACGGTAGTGGCATGGGACTTTAAATGCATTGACGGCCCCCAAGAATATAGGAGGAAAGCCTTTCACTAACAAGATTGAAGTCGGAGAGTTTTAAAACTTCATCGCAACCAACGATCTGGTTGATCTCGATTTCACAGGGCCGAGATTGACTTGGTACGATAACCGGATGGGCTGAGCAAGAGTCTAGGGAAGGATTGATAGGGTCTTCACCACAACCGGATGGATCCAGCATTGGTCGGACTATCATGTATGCCATCTGTCTCGTATCTCCTCGAACCATTGCTCCATTCTGCTTGGCACCTCGTCCTTCACTCTATATCGAAGTTCTTTTCAGTTTGAGAAGATTTGGCTCTCCTATTTGCAGTTTTAGGACATTGTGCAGGAGGCTTGGCATATGTCAATGCGAGGTGATGCTATGTACAGGGTCACTCGCAAACTGGAGTTGACCAAACGTCGACTACGAAAGGGGAATCGGAAAGAGGTGGGCAACATCTTCAGAAGAATAGAGGAGGCAAAAGCTTCTATTTACAACCTCCAATCTCTAAAGGATTTGGAGGACCTGTCTGAAGGAGAGTTGGTGGAGCTCAGGGCACAGTTAGCCATGCATAACTCGCTTCTCCATCAGCAAGAGATCCTTTGGAAGCAGAAATCGAGATACAATGGATTATGGAGGGAGACTAAAATACCAGATTTTTTCACCAATCGATGATCATTTGGAGACAAAGAAATAGAATCAGAAGCATCGAGGACAGTAGTGGTCAGATGATAGATGACTCTGGTACTATCAGGAGGAAGCTTTTATAGTTCTTCAGATCGAGATGGACGGATTGGATTGGCAGCAGTGGGTTGCCCTTTGAGAAAGCACCGATGGAGAGGGTATCAGAGGAGGAGAATGTTGTATTGGTCAGCCCAATTTTGGCCAAGAAAGTCTAGGAGGCTATTTGGTCCTTGTCTGAAGATAAAGCCCTGAGGCCCAATGGTTTTTCTCCAGTCTTCTTCAAAAGATATTGGTTTGTTATTAGGCAGAAGGTGACCATAGCCATCCAGCAGTTCATCAGGATGGCCTTGATGCCTAGGGCATGGAAAAGGACCTTTATCACTCTAATCCTAAAATGAAAGGATGCCACAAAGCTGGGCCACTATAGACCGATCAATCTTTGCACTATCCTGTATAAAGCCACTGCGAAGATTTTGGTGACCAGGCTAAGGAGTATTCCGCCCCAACTCATTAACCCTAAGCAAGGGGCCTTCATCAAGAGACACACTATCTCCGACAACGTTCTCGTTGCCTAGGAGTTTATGTTTGATCTCTAGAGAGCCTCGTGTCAGAGAAGCTTGATGGGTGTCAATCTTTTTGTGGAGAGGACCTATGATAGAATGAGCTGGTGTTTCTTGATTCACTCCTTGAAGAGTTTCGGTTTTTATGAGACATGGATTAGATGGACTGTGGGTTGTGTTTAGATTCCCTTTTTTGCCATCCTGGTGAACGGTACGCCTATGCAGTTCTTCAAGTCTTCTATCGGACTTCGATAGGGATGCTTGCTTTCTCCTTTCCTCTTTATCATTTGTGTGGATGTCATGTCCAGAGTTCTCTGGGTTGCTTCAGAGTTTTAGGCTCTAGAGGCCTATAGGCCTGGGCCGACTTCCGTACAGATTTCACACCTCCTTTTTGCTGATAATTGTATGCTTCTAGCCCGAGCAACGAGGCAGTCTGTGTAGGTGATTCGAAGGATCTTAGCAGAGTACTGCAGAACCTTTGGGCAACAAGTCAACTTGGCTAAGTCATCTATTTGCTTCAGTCCGAGTATCAAGCCACGACTAAAGGCCCTCTTTTAAGGAACTGCTGGGTGTGGGCGAGCAAAAGGGCACTTTGAGATATCTGGGGATGCTTATCTTTGGTCGATGCCTTCGTAGGTTGGACTGCACCACCATAGAACAAAGTATCAGGCAAAGGCTCGAGGGTTGGCAGTCGGACGCTCCTTCTATAATGGACAGAGTCACATTGGTACGGTCTGTCCTCAGTTCAATTTCAGTACATCTGCTATCCAACACTATTATGCCCATGGAACCTCTGAGGATTTTGGAGCAGATGTTCAAAAACTTCATTTGAGGCAGCCAGGTGGGCAAAAGTAGAATTCATCTGATGGCTTGGGATGTAGTTTGTCAATCTCTTAGCAGTTGAGGACTGGGAGTTCACTCATTGTTTGTAAGGCGGGAGCTTCTTGCTGCCAAACATGTAGCCAGGTACTTTCTCAAGGCTGAGAGTCTTTGGAATATCTTGATGAGGGCCAAATATGGTGCGCGATCCTCGGCACTCGACTTTCAGACTAGGCGACATAGTTCTTTCATCTAGAGGGAGATTTGAGCCCGCATCCCGATAGTGCTCCTCTGGATCAGATAGTCTGTAGGTGATGGTCCGTCTATCGATGTGATGGATGATAGAGTAGCTACTTGGGTTGTGGCCTACCATGATCAATTCGGTGAGCTTGGCTAGCCATAGAGTTTGTGACCTGATCATCCTAGAGGAGAGAAGATGGAACGAGGACACCATTTAGCGAGTCTTTGGGGTGAAGCTAGTTGAGAGTCCTGGCTTTATCGATTCCCACTGGGAGGCCATGGATAGGATGGTATGGAGAGCAACTGGTAGATCAAAGGTTAGCACTTGAGACCTTTATGACTTGGTTAGCATAGAGGCAACTCGTCGGATTGACGGTGGCTGGATCTAGAGGCTGCACATCCACCTTTATGTTGCCTTATTCATCTGGAAGGTGGCATGGGGCTGCTTATCGACTAGAAGAGTGCTGGCCAGAAGAGGATTGAGGATCTGTCTTGCTTGTGATAGATGCCCAAAAGTGGAGGAATCCATCACCCATGTTTTGTTTAGGTGCCCATGGGCGATTCATATTTGGAGGAGGGCCCTAGCATTCTCGAGCTTGCTGCAGTCCATATCCTTGGTTGAGGACTTCCTCAGCTACTTGAAGGATTTCTTGCAGAGACCTGTTACTGCAGATCGGGGTATCAGATGTGCCTATGTAGCCTACCACATTTGGCTTGACAAAAATTTCTGCATCATCGAAAACAGAAGGATGCATCTAAGGATCGTGGTGGACAAGGCACTTCTACATGCTTCTGAATTACACAGTCTATTACTCTGGTTTCATCTGGGATGGTTAGGGATATCTGAGACTCTCACTCAGCTTTTATAGTGATTTGAGTTTTTTTCTCCTTGAAAACTCCATCCCTAAGCTTTCTCAAGGTGAACTTTGATGGTAATGCAACTAATGGTGGTGGTAGAAGAGGTGTGGGCTTTGTGATTAGGAATCACGACTCTAGACTACTCGCAGCCGAGGATCGACGCATCTTTGATACGACTATCTCTGGAGCAAAGTTGAGAGCTGCTTAGGAATGCCTCACTTATGCGAGGCTCGCCTGGGTATAGATAGCATCCACCTTGAAGAGGATTTCGCCATAGTGATCGAGTGGATTCAGGGTCAACTCAGGACTGGCGATAGATAGCCAATGCTGGGGGACATCCACAGGCTATAGAGAGGTTGGGGCACTTTACATGCCACTTACATCTATTGGAAGACAAACATGATTGCTGACTGGGTCGCCTTCTTTGTTGTCCAGTAATCGAGTGCAACTCTTTAAGAGAACCACGAAGTTGTTTCTGTTTCATTGTCATATTTTTTTTCTGACTTTTTTTAGTTATACTCATGCTACATCAGTGTAAGTCACCGTTGTATCAGGAAAAAAAAAGAGCTAATGTGGAAATTTTCCTCTTTAAATTCTTCAGCATAGGGTGAGAGATACCATGATCCATTGAAGGTTGAGACAACCAACTGATGACTATTTTAGAGCCCCCATCCAAAACAATGTTTGGAGCGGCGAGGATGGTGACTATATAAACTAGACTCATTCGGGCACTTCTCACCTCTGCCAGGAGAATAGTAATATCATAGAGGTGGCACCCTTTCACTACCACCAATATAGTTCCTTGATAGCGAATCATGAATCCAGCACTACCATTCATACCTCCATCTAAGGCACTACCATCAAAGTTGATCTCGAGGCAGGTAGGAGGTGGAACTCCTAAATGAAATAGATCACCTTTAATGTCACAACGGATGTTGTATGGCAAGCCTTTTGCTGGCAGATAAAAAGATTGATAAAAGTCACTGCAAAACATCCATTTCAAGTATTCCATTTATAATATGTTAATTAACATGAATTATAAAGAGCTAGACATTTTAATAGTTAAATAATCTATAATTAATATCTCTTGTTGCTAATTATATGGTCTTCAGATGTCTCATCCATTGCAAATTTTCTAGATACAAGATCAAAGAAGTTTAATACCAACTTAAGGACTAAGAGCTTTATAGCTGCTATTAAAATAGCTTAGATCTCGAACGATTAAAAACTCATAAGCAATGAGCAAAGCTCTGGCACACGCATGAACCAAATTCCCTATGGACAAGTACAACATACCTTTGCCGAGATCCAAACTTTTGCTTGCACGCATTTGTACATAATAAAACATACATCTTAAGTCTTAACAATGAAAGTCTCCATTATTGTGGCTCTTTGATAAGTAGAATTCTCAATTGGCTATAAATTTGCCACGCTAGGCTTGGTTACAGCCGAAGCAATGGGTTGAGTAAAGGATTGTGCCATTGTTATTTGTCTTGTAATTGTAAACAACATCAAGATCAAGTCATCGTTCAACGGAGACAAACATCAAGACAACACTTGCTTGGATAGATAAATATCGTATTTTAATTAAATAAATAGCTTCACGTTTTAGCCATGCTTAGACTGTCACTTTTAAAACACATCTTACATGGGAGTTAAACACTAAACGTGCAACCATGTCATTAATTAGCACCGTCCAGCGACTCCAAGCCATGCAACGACGAGCCTTGAAAGCGCCCCAAAAGCCTGCCTAACTTTTCTCCACGTAAGCGTTCCGGAAGCCTTTTTTCCAAACTTTTCCTTTTATCAATATTACGTGGGACCCACATCCACATGAACCACATGGCTCCACCTCATCACCGTGCGTGTCCACTTCTAATTGCTTAGAAATGTCCCCCTCCATTCTGACACAAAACAGCTAGGCCCATTCTCATGTCGTTTGTCCAATATCATGAACCCAACCGTTAGGAACCCATAACGGCAACCAACCCATCCCAAGAAAGTAAAATAATTCACGCCATCGAAATATGCACGACGTCACCATCCTTTGACCCTCCGCAGGCACAGCTTACCTTCCGCGCTCCACCCTATAATCAAGAAAAACTAATACACATTTTAAAATGATAGGCAGCAAAGAAAGCCACGCAACCATGATCAACGGTCCAATTTAGGAAACCCAGCCAACCATGTGGTGCCACGTAGATAAGGATTTGATGAATGTATTGGGCTCCGATGGACTGCGTGTCCGTGTTTCCCGACCGAAGATTTATCGCCTATCTCTCGCTCAGTCGCCGCAGCGCTCGGGTCGGACGAGTCACCGCCACGCACCAACCCTTGTCCTCCGTCATGTCGTCTCCCCATTGGCTAAAGCCTCCCACGTCATAAATGAGTGATGTTACAGGAAAGCCAGCCTGGCGCTCAAGGAATGCATGTCCCCATCCACCTCCATCTCTCTCTCCCTCGCTTCCTTTTTGGCTTCATTCTCTGAGTCCATTTCGATGCCTCTATAAATATAAACTCCAACCTCTAGCCTTTCGAAACGCCTACATTTGTTCTTTCATCCCCATTTCTCTCCATCGGCGAGAGAGTCGAATCGAATTCTCCGTCGAAGGGCAGTGACCGACCCCTTCCCATGGACGCCCGCCACCTCGAGTCCTCCATCCCGCTCCCCATCGCCTACGCCCCCCTCCCCTCCGGCGCCGCCGTAGACCATCCCTCGAGACGCCGGACCAACATCCGCCTCCTCTCCCTCGCCTCCGCCGCCTTCTGCCTCCTCGCGGTCGCCGCCTTCCTCTTCGGCGACCGCCGCGACCCCCTCCCCCCTGCCTCCTCCTCCTTCCGCGTAGCATCTCGCCCCGTCTCCCGCGGCCCCTCCGATGGCGTCTCCGAGAAGGTCTCCGGCGCCTCCCCCACCCTCCTCTCCGCCTCCCCTCCCTACCCCTGGACCAATACCATGCTCCAATGGCAGCGCACTGGCTTCCATTTCCAGCCTCCTAAGAACTGGATGAACGGTCTCGATCTCATCTCTCTCCCATTTCCCTTTTTTTTTCTTAACCAAATTGTCTAAATCTCTTAACTCTATTTTTCTCTTCCTCGGTGGTGGAATCTGATGTCTTTCTTCTCCTCTCCGCTTTGCCTCAGATCCAAATGGTACGCAAAAATAGTAGCACGTCCATCAAGTATTTGGATGGTTCTGAAGAGATCCTGACCGTCAGATTTTCTTGGTATCTATACAGGACCGCTGTGGTACGAGGGGTGGTATCATTTGTTCTACCAGTACAACCCGGACTCCCCGGTGTGGGGAATCATCTCGTGGGGCCACGCCGTGTCACGTGATCTGGTTCACTGGGACCACCTCCCCCTTGTCATGATCCCCGACCGCTGGTACGACCTCCGCGGCGTCTGGACCGGCTCCGCCACCATCCTCCCGACCGGCCAAATCATCATGCTCTACACCGGCTTGACTAACGAGTCGGTACAGGTTCAGAACCTGGCCGTCCCGGCAGACCCGGCCGACCCGCTGCTGAAAACTTGGCTAAAGTCCGACTCCAACCCGGTCCTCGCCCCCCCGCCCGGGATCGGCGCCATGGACTTCCGCGACCCCACCACCGCCTGGTACGACCCGTCGGACGGCACCTGGCGGATCGCCATCGGTTCCAAAGACGGGTCCCACGCCGGTATCGCGATTGTCTACAAGACCCGTGATTTCGTCCGCTACGAGCTCGTGCCGGGGGTGCTGCACAGGGTGCCGCGGACCGGGATGTGGGAGTGCCTGGATTTTTTCCCGGTGGCGGTGGAGGAGGGGACGGCGGCGGCGGTGAAGGGGATGGACACATCGGCGGCGGCCGGGGCCGGGGTGAGGCACGTGCTGAAGGCGAGCTTGGACCAGGACCGGAACGACTACTACGCCATCGGCACGTACGACATGGCGACGAACACGTGGCGGCCGGAGGACGAGGGGATGGACGTAGGGATCGGGCTGCGGTACGACTGGGGGCAGTTTTACGCGTCCAAGACGTTCTACGACCCGGAGAAGCGGAGGAGGGTGTTGTGGGGTTGGATCGGCGAGACGGACAGCGAAAGGACCGATCTTTTGAAGGGCTGGGCGTCGCTCCAGGTATGGCGGTCGACGACTTTTCTCCCTCTTTTCTTTGACCTTCCACACGTCAAATACCGGGAATGCGTTCCATCTGCGGCAGATGAGAATCTAAAAAAATAAATCTTACCGTGCTGATGGATAAATTATTAGGTGGATCTACGAATATAGGGTAAAATAAATCCGTCCAATTCAGGATGATATCTTCCTGGGTCCACCGTAGACGTGGCCCCTCTAATAATTCTGCGTGGTGGTGCATGGTAGATGGGTTGCTATATATCGAAATCTTGCACACAACCACATTGTCGGAGTATTTTTTTATTAATCGGTTGATGATAAATATTTATATTTTTTTACGTAACAGGGCAGTGCACCTTGCCTTACCGTTGTCGTTACATTCCAACTGCTGCGTTGAAGGTTTAGACAATAAGTATCTATATTGGTTTTGATAACTAGTATAAGCATCATTAGTTTTTATTTTTGAAGAGGT
>JAOXJJ010000395.1:4852281-4871962 GCA_025769935.1 Phoenix roebelenii | reverse complement strand
ATGTATATATATATGTATGTGTATATATATATATATATATATATATGTATATGTATATATATATATATATGTATATGTATATATATAATGTTTCATGCTGTCACAACCATTATTTCGAATCATCCCTCTTGTTCATGTTGCTACCATAATTTTTTGCCATAACTCTTTAATCTTGTGGCATTGATATTAGCAGTGATTGCATGGACCCTATTTGTTTAAAGTATTACAACAATGTACAATTATTCATGAAAACAGTATAACAGTTCTTCCAATCGTAGTTCTACTGTATTTTATTGTATTCATGTATATATATATTTTTTTCAACTAAAACATTATATTATATTCATAAAATAAATATATTGCACATTGCTACAATACCATCAAGATCAACCATCGCTACCTACCTAAACCATCCTAACATCATGCAAGCTTTTGTGACAACTTTATAACAATTCTACTAATATTTATACTTAAGTATATTCACTTTCATATCCAAACTAAATTATTACACCATTTCATAAAATAAATACTATATTTTGTTCATCGAGACACCATTATACTTGCCACAACGTGCAAATAATGGTCACATCTATTCCCTGTTGGCTGTTATAATGTAACTTTTTTTTTTTTTTTTGGGTACAAGTTGTTGTAATGTAACTGAACTCATCATCAAATCTATCACTTCTTCCATACTAACGGTCTGTCATGGAGTTAGCGACGGCGATATCTATCTCTTTTTTTTTTTTTTTGGTCTCAACCCCTGCGGTAGCGTGGTCGGTCCGCGGCCGCAACCGCGTAAGAAACGTTGGATTTCGCCGGACGACGGCAGCCAGCACTTGGGGCCCACACGGCTCCCCTGCCGTCCTTTCATATGCTCCATTTCACAGATCAGCTGTGAGAAACAAATGACACAACAGAATTTTCTCTCGTATCCATACCTCTCGCCGCGTATCATGATCAAACGTGGCATCATTTCATCGTTGGATTAAAACGTTTCGTGTTCCGGAAAGCAATGCAAATCCCGTCAACTCTTGCTACTGGTGCCGCACTGGCGACGCTCTGGCCTCCGCAATCTCTATGCTACTATATTTTATTAAACAAAATAAAAAAAAATCACATAGGATTCAAAATCCAACGGCTAGTTTTAAGTTGCTGTCGGATTATAGGAAGGCTCATCATTAATTATTTTTCCTTAAAAACAGGAAAAACTATAAGTTGAACAAGTTTCCATTTATATATTTACTTATTTATTTTACTTCCCCCAGCTTTTACGACTCTCTAGATTAGGGCAACCATCACTACTACTAAGCCTTGTCCTCTTCCCCCTCTTCACTCTCGATCCCCGTTTCCCTCCTCGTTTCCCATCTTCTTCTGTCATGACTCCCTCTTCCTCTGCTCGCAGTCGCCCAGTGTAATGTGAAGACGAAGGAGAAGGGATAAGAAGAGCAGCGTTTCTGTGGCTTGGAACAAGTGCGGCTATTCTCGTTTCCCGGGGTTGGAATAGGATATACGAGGATAAATGGTGGCGCGGTGGTCGGTCGTAGCGGCGCTGGTTTGGGCGGTGGCGCTGGTGGGGCGGTGCTTGGCCGGAGATCCCTTCGCCTACTACGACTTTGACGTCTCCTACACCACTGCCTCCCCGCTCGGCGTCGAGCAGAAGGTAAAGGCCGCCTCCAAGATGCTTCCTTTCTTCTCCGATCTATGGCTTTTGGATCTCTCCTGAGCTACATTTTGATGAGATCTCTAGTTCCCTGTATTCTTAGTACCGAGATCCTCTTTAGATCTGAAAAAGCTACTGTTTTGAAGACTGTATTTGTGTTCATTGGTTCTGTTTCTTCTTTTTTTTGGGCAAGAAATTAGGCTGGTGATAGTGAGTAAACGCGAGAATTTATACCAATGTTTTCCTTTTTATGTCACTTTTTCGCTGATTAGTGATCACCAATGCCGCGTCACTTAGTTACTTTTTGGATTTTTTGTTCCTTCTTTTTCCCCCTAACTACCGGCAACTGTTGTCTGCGTTAGGTGATAGCGATCAACAAGCAATTCCCCGGCCCTCTCATCAATGTAACCACCAACTGGAATGTTGTCGTTAATGTGCTTAATAGCTTGGATGAACCATTGCTCATTACCTGGTACGTTTTGTTTTCATTCAATTCGATCCAATGCTGGAGTATTTCTTTTCCTTTTTTTCCTTTTATTATTGATTTTGATTGGTTGGTAAACACTCTTGAGTTGGGATTTTAGCGAAAAGATGTGTTTTGTTTTTGATGATGTGACAGGGATGGGATTCAGCAGAGAAAGAATTGTTGGCAAGATGGGGTCTTGGGAACGAATTGCCCCATCCCGCCGGGATGGAACTGGACCTACCAGTTCCAGGTAAAGGACCAGATCGGGAGCTTCTTCTACTTCCCCTCCCTCAACCTACAGCGGGCGGCTGGAGGCTACGGTGGGTTCACTGTGAACAACCGGGTTGTTATTCCTGTGCCCTTTGGGCAGCCTGACGGGGACATCACCCTCTTCATTGGGGACTGGTACAACAAGAACCACACGGTCAGTGGAAATTTGAAAACTTTTATTGAATGTATGAGTGGTGGAAGGTTTAACCGGTGACTGATCTGAGGTTGGTGGGATTTTGTAGGCCTTGAGGAAGGCACTTGATGATGGCAAGGACCTTGGCATGCCCGATGGTGTTCTGATGAACGGGAAAGGGCCGTATCGGTACAATACTACACTTGTTCCAGCTGGCATAGACTATGAGACCATCAATGTTGAACCAGGTAAGTTTCCCATGTGCTGAAAATTTTCCAGTCTTGCAAATTTCTTTTGTCTTAATTCTTTATCAGACACCATGCCGATTCTGTTTTCTGTGCCGATATCAAATGGAGATTCAGTCAAATATCAAATGGATGGTTCCAATCCATGATGATAGTCTTCCTATTGCATGTCAATTCCTATGTTTGTACCCCTGTTGCTGTTTAAGAGATGGTGTGTGTCCCAAGATGATTTTTGTTTTTGAAGTCCAATATCTGAATCTTGAGGTTTATTTAGATGCGAACATGGAGTTATGGAAGTCTGTTTCCTATAGCTTGACATCCATCGTCTTACTAAGTTCAAGTCACATTGGATATAGTTGCTGCATTTTTGATAAATTGTAAATGCAGTGAAATATATGTGGAGGGAGGCTATTTAGGGCTTTATATAGCTACTCTAATTTGTTTATCTGTTAGATAAGTATCTAGTATCTTTATATGTTATTTCATGATATTTTGGTATATGTAAAATAAGCAGTAATGTTATGGGTTAAAAAGTTGTCTGGCAGAATAGGGTAACTATTTGGTCAAACCCCTTCTCTCATATATGTCCTGGAACATCAAGCACAAGCAGGGCTTAATATTTTTCTGAATTTTATTGCTGCTGTTTCTTTTTTCTTTTTCAAATGGGTTTGCCTTGTCAATGCAGCTTCTGGAATGAGATTAACATATACAACATCATAGTTGGTGTCTTATATTACTAATTCATTTTCCAAGAAATCATCGTTAGATATTTGCTAAAAATGTTCTATATTGTTGATATTGGCAGATCTCTGTGCATAGCATTAGCGATATGATACCTAACAAATTTGCTTCCCTGGAACAGGCAAAACATATCGTTTCCGTGTCCACAATGTCGGCATCTCTACGAGCTTGAACTTAAGAATCCAAAATCACAACTTGCTTCTTGTAGAGACAGAAGGAACTTACACGATGCAACAGAATTATACCAACTTAGATATCCATGTGGGACAATCATACTCATTCCTGGTTACGATGGATCAGAATGCAAGCAGCGACTACTACATTGTGGCAAGTCCTAGATTTGTAAATGAGTCACTTTGGACCAGAGTTACGGGTGTTGCCATTTTGCACTATTCAAATTCCAAAGGCAAAGCATCTGGCCCTCTTCCAGATGGTCCTAATGATTTCTATGATAAAACCTGGTCAATGAATCAGGCACAGTCTATCAGGTTTGTGCACAATTCATGGGTATCCTATCCATATGGAGAAAAGTTGTTCCTTGCCTTTGTGAAATACATGTACTTTCCTTCTTTTTTATATGTTATGGATTTGGCTTTTCTGGATTTATGTTCTGAGCTTGTTTATTTCTAAGAAGTATTATGTTTTGGCTTGGCTTAAATAAGAAATTTGTAAAATAGCTTGTTTTTGCTGGTGTTTTCTTCAAATATAGAAAAGATCTTTCCAGCACTGATGCCTTTTTGCTCACTAGCTGCAGCATGTTTTATAAAGTAAATAAAAGAGTTTGATATTATATATCTGTAACAAACAATAGGATTGTGTACTATCTGAGGACTTGCATTGTCTATAACCTTTTTTTCTTTGGTACATAGGATCCATCATATTTTTAATTAAAAGTGTTATGTTCTAATTTATCAGGACAAATGTTACTTCTGGTGCTGCACGCCCCAACCCTCAGGGATCTTTTAGATATGGTTCAATCAATGTGACCCAGGTGTATGTGTTAAAAAACAAGCCACCTGTGGTCATTAATGGAAAACGTCGAGCTACACTCAACGGAATCTCGTATTCTCCCCCTGCCACACCATTGAGACTTGCTGATGATTATGATAAGAAGGGAATTTATACACTTGATTTCCCTACTAGGCCACTTGATGGACCACCTCGAATTGGAGCATCTGTAATCAATGGTACATACAGGGGCTTCATGGAAATCATATTTCAGAACAATGATACTATAGTTCAGACCTACCATATGGACGGATATGCATTTTTTGTAGCTGGGTATGGACAACATCTCTGGTTTGCATTATAAGCTTCATGCTTCTTTTGGATTTTAACTAGATGTTTTTTTCCTTGTTAATTACAGAATGGCTTATGGGGAGTGGACTGAGGATAGCAGAAGTCAGTATAATAAGTGGGATGGTGTCTCTCGCTGTACCACACAGGTCTGCCTATATGCCAGTCCTTCATGTTTTCTTATTTAAAGATAAAGTATTTGAGTTTGGTATTCTTGATAATTATTTTACACTGCTGAAATTAAATGTCTTAACTGTTTTGTCCTTAATCAGTGGATATGTTTGAATAGTTTTTTCGTTTTTTCCCTTACTTTTAATTCTGATTTTCCTCTATTCACATCATAGGCACAAATACTCATGAAAAATTACTGTCACAATCTGACTTGTGAATGATGCGATTTTCTTTTTTCCTTTTCCTTTCTTTAATGCTCTAATGTAACATAAGTAGAAAATTTTAGATAATTTTTTAAGCAGCAATTGAATTAGCATGGTGATAACTGTATCCAACAGCCAAAAGTTCTATTTTTCAATGTAAAGCGTTTTGGACAAGCTTCATTTACAGTCCAACAAACATCTTTCTTCAAGATATTTTTTTTTATGTACTGCTTACCATTTGATTATTTTACATCTAATATCTTAGCAAACATTGTGCGTGCTTCATCACTTTTCATCTAATGCATGCCACTTCAGTCACTTTCTAGCTTCTGTTTTCCTTTCCAATCCAAGCGTTATTTTATTGCTATTCTGAAGCCTTTCTCTCTATTCCTCGGTGATTCTTTATCCTTTTCCAGTTATATTTTTGATTATTAAAACCATGTGCACCAGCTGTATTCTTGATTATTAAAACCATGTCCACCAGTTGTATTCTTGACCGCTAAAACCATATTTATCTTGTTTTTATTTGTTTCTTGAATTCTGTACCTATGCGCAACTTCTATCCATGTGTTTTTTTACAGAATATTCAGTTTCTAACGTACCGTAGAAAGCAGTGCAGTTCAATTTGGCTCCTCTAAAACAGTATACTGAAATCATGGTACTAGTTTGCGAAATCTTAAAATGATGCCAGACTTGTATTTGAAATCACTAAGTTACATATTCATGTATGTGTGTGTGTGCACGTGTGTCAACCTATATGCATACAAAATAATATTACAATTAATTGCATATGCACACATGCGTGAGAGATAGAGATAGAGATAGATAGATAGATAGAGAGAGAGAGAGAGAGAGGAGAGCAGCAGGTGGAAATGAAATCACCAAGGAAGATAACATTCTCTTATCTAAATTCCTGTGGACCTTAAATTCTGGTCAACTATTGTGAAGTTTACATTTCCACCTTTCCTTTTATATTTATAAATTCTTTTAGCCATACGCAATGTGTTAAAGCTTTATTGTCTGGATCTTACAATCCATGATCCAGATTGAAATGGCCTTGAGAAATCTGCTTTGCAGTGTTCTGTTGAGTATACTGTCAAACATTTGGACAATATTATGGAGCTATATGCTGCAAATCAAAACAACCTTGTCCAAAATAATTGTCATATCTTTTCCCCCCAGAACTAGAACTGCTTCAACTGTGACATTTGAAAATTTAGCTTCCAATCTTTTGTACAAATGGATGATGTTGCTCTGGCTGCATGATATGTTGTGATTAGATCTAAAGTGAAAAAATCCTGCCATTTATTGATTAAAAACAAATGATTGTTAGTGGACCCTCAAAAAGAACACAAAGTGATGTATTTGTCTTGTCTTATTTATGAATATTCTTATTTGATTGTCTAAAATGTTCTCCTTTGCATGTCCATGTTAGCTTTTGGTCGTTTCTTCTCCCAATACTTGGATAGAAGACCATGCTGAGTTGATACTTGATGTCAGATTCTAGCCAAGCCACGTTGTTTACCTAGTTACATTTCTATGCACTTTGATTTCAGGTTTTCCCAGGAGCATGGACTGCTGTCTTGGTCTCACTGGATAATGTGGGCTTTTGGAATGTGCGTGCCGAAAATCTTGATACATGGTACCTTGGGCAGGAAGTGTACATAAAGGTTGTCAACCCTGAAAGTAATGACAAGACTGAGTCGCCTAAACCTGATAATGCTCTCTATTGTGGTGTCCTTGAAAATTTGCAGAAGTATGTTACTGAAAGCTTTGTTACATTTTCTTTTGGCCAAACTAAGCCCTTTTTTCTCTCTCTCTCTTCTTTACAATTGATATTTGTTTCAATTTTAATAATTTCAGGCCTCAGAAACCTCATGGCTCAAGTGAAGCTTCATCTTCTTCAATTGTAGGTGTTGGAAGCAAGCTGCTCACCTTGATACTACTCCTGGCTTCAATTGCCATTTTTGCATGATTATTTCAGTAGAAAACATTATGATTGTTCGGGTGCTCTTTTCTCCCCTTTGAGGAACAGGACATGATTTAAAGCCTTGAGTGTAGGATTTTAGGTGTGCAGATATTTTCTTGTCAATATGAATTTTCTAGTGTTCGTGACATGCTTTTGGGATGCATCTCATTTTGTTGTCTTCATACTCTTCAGCTTTGACCATTCATTCAATCTAAAAATTGTGTACTGATCATTTATGAAATCCAACTTATCTGAAAGCGTGCAAAAGTTTTTCTTGTCAGAGGGGTGAAACTCAATTATTTCCAGCCACTACAGGAGCACCCGCTTGCTCAATTCTTTTACTCTTTGCCATTTGCTAAGTTTTATCTGTTACAAGGCCAGAATGGTTTCATCTGCTTGATCTTCCCTTTGTCGTCTTTTGTTTGAATCGTTGCAATTGCTATGAGTGTGCTATCTACTTGGTTCCTTAATGCTTTTCATTTTCTGAAGTCAAATAGAAGTTTATTGGAAGGTGACAGCGACATGGGGTTAATGTTTCTGAACACGTAACGACAGGAGCTATCTGTTGTACTGCTTGGGTGCACATTGAAGGCTGCAATCTATGCCATAAGAATTACGTTCTGGTGCAATTTAAAAGCTGGAAAACTTGTCTATTTTGTGACCATCTATTTGAAACTATCATTGCTAATTTTAGCTGTCTTATATGGGATTAATCAGCTCCTCAAACAGCACTTAAATTCAGGAAAAAAGAAATGTCAAAGTGTTGTGAGGCTCTGAGAACCAGACACTTAGTTGTTGGACCTGTTAATGATTGTCTAGCAATTTTGGGCATGCAGGCTCTGGGATGGAAATAGGAACAAGTGACTTCCATTTCAATTGTTTGGTTAAAGGAGTCCCAATTCACTTTTAGAGAGGAATGAGAATATTCCAGTCTCCTAAAATTTAATTCGGACCCTCCCATAGTATTTAAATTTTATTCAGATTCCAATTTCAATCACGAACTAACATACGTTAGAGAATATGACTATTCTGATTTTCATTCCAATTCATTCCGATTTCCATTGCGAACCAAATACATCCGTAGTGAATTAGATACTGAAGAACCAAGGTTCAAAAGTTGTGGGGCTTATTTGGACGTGGCATGAAACAGAGATCAACCCAACAAAAAATCTAGCCCTGGTGCTTGAATTATATTTGTTTCTGGCTCCAGCTTGGTTTATATGGCTTGCATGTTAAATCTTTCTTGTGCCTTTCCAAGTAACATAATGGTTACATGATGCAATGCTATACGTGACTGTGATCTTGCTGTTTATATGCTATCATGGTTGCTGCATATAAACATTATATTAGCAGCAACATTATATTTTTACTATGACTTCGTCAACCGTGCTGGAGCCAGAGTGCACACTGTACTTTACGGAGCCTGAGCTGCGGGCTTGCAACTGAGTGGGTTTGGTCAGGTTACAGGTCTATCTAGACCCAACTTGACAGATTTTATACACAATTCTGATTGGGTTGGGCTAAGAGCAAACCCTAGCCAAATCCAGTCAGGAAAAGACCCAGCCAGAACCAGACCCAACCTGCCAAGGTAACCAACCGCACAAATCCACCCAGACCAACTTAAAAGATCTTACAGGTTTCAATCCGAACACAACTTGGTTGGATCGGGTTGGTTCTGCCAAAAGCCTACAAAAATAACGGCAGATACGGGGGTTGGATTGACTTGGAAATTTAGGACCGCGTTCAAACTGGATGTATCATCCCAACTCAACCTGACTGTTTTTGCGCAAAACCCAGCCATATAGTTCTAGATTGCAACTATCTAGATTTGACAGGGTTTTGGGTTTACTGAATTGAATTGCAGTCCTAACAGTAGCAAGCTCTATATTTCATCTCTCATCAAGAAATATGGTGTCAGCTTATCCAAATAGATTAGAATATGGGAACAAATCCAGATGGAACTTTCACCCTGTGCTGATGGATACGTCCGCTAAATCAAATCTGTTTCCAGCCCATGTAAAGAACAGTTACATTGTGCCATCCCAGATCCTTAAACAGCACAAGAATAAAAGGAGGACATAATTTATAAGCTCCTTTGGTCTCTATGCTATTTATATTCTTCACTTATTCCAAAGACATTACAGGATTGAGGTCAGGAACCTGCGTCTACATTGCGAATGTCCTACCCTCTTCTCAAGCATTCCACCTCCAATTTTGCAGAACTTAGTGGTTTCATGATCAAAGCACTGGCTTTTGCAATGCGAAGTCAATTAAGATCTTCATGATGCAAAGATCCATCAAAAACTGTACATAAAAGTGAGAAAAAAATATGGAAAAACAGCAAAAGCTAAAAATAATCACCCCTTTTTCTGACATAATTCCATGGAACTAATACTCTCCATGTCATGCAATCCAATATCTGCCGACTTGATTGACATAAAACAGTTATCTGACTGCCGATTCTTTTATTTCATGCGCATTGGAATACCGTGAGACTTGGTGCAGCATCTCCATCACCCTGTTGCCTTTCAGAACATTCATCATTTTGAAAGCCAATAAATAATTAGGAACAGAGTGCAAGCTGCTATGACTGCAGAGAGAATAAGTGTGTCCTTTGAGCGCTTCCTTCTGATGGCACCTGCAAGTAGAGAAGCAGCAGTAAGGACCATTATAATTAGCACCAAAAGAAAAGAGTATTTTAGAACAGGATGCCTGAATACCAAGAAGGCCTCGAATTATAGGAAATTTGTCACCCAGCTGCTTGACCTTTCCCTGAACATCACCAAACAAAGCCCTCTGTGTGCCTAGAACTGATCTTGTGGCCTGTGCTTGACCAATAACCTCATCAATCTGGTAGAAGTAATTAGTTAGAATACATGAAGTAGCCTTACTAACAGGAGAGGTTGGTCTAGGGAGAAAGTCCATCATCTGAGAAGATTAGCTTTGCTCGTCCATACAAAGAAAACCAATGTAACATTTTCAATCCACTACAAAGTTGCTGTTGAAAGGTGCAATGAATGGTATGAATGCAAATATTAAGAACGAGAATGGCTGAGGTCATACATATATGCAAAACCATCAGCGCATATTATTGCAGCAAATAAAGATCTAAAACACAATAACAGAATAAATTTTCTTTATTATCACAATTATTTACTAAATTTCTCTAGCATTCCTCAATTCTGTGAATTTTACTTGTCCAAATAAATGCCGGTCATGGTGGGAATCAGACCGAAGTTTCTGCTGACCACTGAGAGACTATCATCAAGCAAGCTAGCACCTTAATTTTTTTTTTAAGTAATCAAATGAAATCCCCACCAAGCAACAAATGCAGATTTCATACAAGAAAATCTATCTTTAGGAAAAAGTTTTCCCTCAAACTAGCTGGATTTTATCAAATGCAAAATTTAAGATTATGTCCAAAAAGGCACACAAGAAACTAGCCCCAATGCAACACCTTGGAGCTATGAGCCAAGTACTTGGGCATTTCATGCTCATGAGCCAGTGACAGAGCATCAGGGAATTACACGTTTATACAAGCCACTCTTACTTTAGAAAATGCTGAATCAGAAGCATAAACATTGACTTATGTACCTACACACATCAGTATCCTGAAGGTAGATGTTTGCGGTCTCTTCCATCACCACCCCCCCCCCCCCCAAAAAAAAAAAGGTCAAACCGATAGAAAGGCTAATATCCCACACAAAAATAGTGGAAACCACATCAAAGCTTGTCCTTAGTTGGAGAAATCCTTATATCTGAATGTAAGTGCTGGACCAGAGATGCTAGAACTTTATCCACGCAAGTTACTTGATAACATACTCGCTTTAAATAAGGACAGATAGTTTATCCAGGCCTATAAATGGGTTGGATTCAGGTCAGGTTGATCTAAAATTGATCATCCGATTTATATGACACTGCAGGCTTCAATTATAACAAGAAAACAGCTGACACAACATACTTGATGGAAACATATTTAAACCACAAGTATTCAAACCTCAAAAAAAAGAAAAAAAGTGCCAAAAAAGGAATGGAATTAATAGCTTTACAAATCTATTTTATAACAAATATGCAACTTATATGCTATACTAGCAAAAGAAAAGGCTGTTCATTAAGGAAAGCGTACAAGTAATATCTATTTCATTTTTAAAGACTCTTACTTGATTTATGCTTCCATGAATTGAAGCTCTCTCCCTTAACAAATTTACCCTGGGTGACATGCCCCCAGATGCCTGTTTGAAGTCACTAGAATTAAATCAAATATCAAATAAGAGCTAACTATATAATAGCCGAAATCACAATTTCTGCTCACCTTTGATTCACTGATATCATTTTTAACAGAGTTCAGAAGCTCAGCATGCTCCATCATGGAGTTCAAGTTTCCCCTTGTTCTTTTAAATTCCTAAGCAGACGATTTCAACATAGAAGAAATTACATTAAGTTGCAATTTAAGCATTGTATATTCCTCTGGATAATGATCAAAACAACACAAAAAATCTAAAAACCGTATAATAGACATTTCTGTTGTCACCTATTTAGTTTACTTGTAACTAAATTTTGTTGTTGATGTACAAGTATAGAAATTGAATTGCATTAGAGTTTTACTTTCAGCAAGTTGATTATATGACAATAATGACACACTGCAACAAACACAGGTTTAAACACACATTTTTCATTTAAAAAAAAAAAGAGAATGCATTTCCTACATTTATTAAGAATAATTCGTCACTGTAAAGGAGCCAAAAAGATAGTAGAAATCTAAGTTTGTGATTTGCTACTAATATCAGAAGAAAACCTCCCCAACATGTTTATGTAAGTAAAACATTGCAATATGAAACTGTCCATGTAATATACTAAAGGAAATTTTGAAAGGACATTCCTTGTCCAATGAGAAGTGTGTGCAACGCGAGCACGAGAGAGAGAGAGAGAGAGAGAGAGAGAGAGAGAGAGAGAGAGAGAGAGAGAGTAAATATGTTTCCTAATAAAAAGTTCCATTAAATACAATGACAACCATAGGCAGGAGCATGTCATTGTTTCCTGCCTAACAAAAAGTTCCATTAAATACAGTGACAACCATAAGCGGGAACATGCCATTGTTTCCCGTCAAGACACAATGTAATCTCTAAATTTGACCTGAAGATCAGCAGAGGTGTACCAAGCAAACTGACTGACAACCACGTATTGCCAAAATGGTTACTTGAAATGCATCAAGAGCCCGTGTAAAATAGACAATAACAACCAGTAAATTTTGTCCAAAGTCCAAACTATTGGAATTGGAAATTACAGAAATATCTGGCATGTCCTAATTGTTTAGAAAAAGAATTAGAGGCTTTCTGAAAATAAAGTCGCAGAATATGGATATCTCAGCACAAGGCTTAAAAAATTACGATTAGGGTATGCAGCTGAAAAAGTCTAGTGTGAAGGATGCATGGAAAATCCCGCTTACAACCAAGCACCTGCCATTCTCTCTACCCAAGTGAGATGCAGACCGCATGATTTTACATATGCAGATGATCAACTATATAATTGATGGCAAGAGAAAAGCTCGTCTAACTTAGGAGGTGGCTATGATGTTAAACTACTAAATGGTACCAGAAGTGGAAGTGACCACCCCAATGCTTGTTTGGAATAATATATTGAATTGTAAGCCAGATAAGAGAAGATGTTGGAAAGATACTATTAGCTTTTATAAAATAGGATGGCGGTCTCATTCAGATTCTTGAACTAAAAAAATACAGGAGAGCCCTTAAACAGCTTGGTTTGCTAATTTACTGCTGCAATTCATTGAGTTTGATTCTAAGATGGTATAGAATTGGATAGCAACACAATAAGGTAAAATGAAATATAGTGTCCAAATCTCTAAGCTAATAACGTATGAATGTTTTGCTTGCTCGTAAGTGGATGCCCATAATTGCAGTTCAATTGGAACTTTCCAATTAGGTTATTAAGGGCACGCCAAAGTGCAGGAAGTGAAGTTCTCATTTCATTCATTTTGGACTGCTCTGATTTGGATGGAGGGGGGAAGTGAAGGGGCTGATACTATCACCATTCTCTTTCTCTCGAATAGTCAGTCCCTTTTCTATTTTCCCTCTCCTCCTCCACTCTCTCCTTCCAAACTCCACGCTGGAGGATTGGGGCTCAACACACACACAAAAAAGGAAAAACAAATCTCCTCCTTGGTTCTAATTGGCACTCCTCTTAGAATCAGATCATCTTTGGTCCCCTCTCCAGAATCCAGTACTTTACAGGATCCCTCTCCTGTTGTTCTTCCTCCAAGTTTGACTGAAATACTAGTTTGCATGGGGAGTGAAGGGGCAGATATTATCACCATTCTCTTTCTCTCAAACACTTATTCCCCCTTCTATTTGCCCTCCCCTCTACTCTGTCCTTCCAAACTCCACACTGCAGAGGATTGGGGCTCAACACACACACACACAAAAAAAAACTCCTCTCTGGTTCCAATCAGCACTCCTCTTAGAATCAGATCATCTTTGACCCCTCTCCAGATACATTCATACATACATATTATGTATAAAGAATTATAAAGAAACAAAGAAATAGGTAATTAAAAGTGTGATGTGTACATGATTTTTATAGAAAGTAAATTTGATAAACATTTATACCAAAAAAAAAAAAGCATTGTTAAGTGGACAAGTGGGAGGGAGGATAGAGAAGTGCGAATATGGGATTGGGAGGAGGTTATGGTTATGAGTGAAAACTCACACAGTGGACATCGAAACATATAACTTATCACATGGTTGTCACTATACTAGGACACAATGAATAAACTTCCATAGATAATCTTTGATTAATAGCCAATAATTTATTTCTACTATAGATGCTTCTCTGTCCATACTCTAGGTCCATGCTTTTCTCTTAAGGAGGAAGCCTGTGCCTACCACAGACAAACACCTAAGCTTGTTATTCCCGATATTGTCCATTGAAACAATTCCAATGCCTCAACACACGAACTTGCTTATGCAAAAGAAATGATCATAGCTTTCCAAGAAAGTGCATCTTCTCTTAAAATTTTTCTCAAACACCCAAAATGTAAAATTGAAATCTCTAGTAGCAGAAGAGGATATTTGTAACTTTGGGTCCTCAATCGTTTGTTGTTCTCCCGCTCCAAACCAAATTATAATCCTTAGTGGAAGTCCAACACATTAAAAACACCAGAATATCAGTCCCAACAAACTAAATCATTAAGCATTTACCCTCAAATAAAGTTTCTCCATTCAATCTAAATGCCTGTACATACACATCTAAATGTTAAAATGCGACTCCAGATAACTCAACATATGCTGCTAACAACCATGGACAAGACATGGATTTTAAGTGAGAATTAAAAAAGTCCAAAACATGAATAGAGATTACATGAAAGCAAATGTTTCTTTCCAAAACTCTGATTAATCACTTTTAGCAAATATTGCATAATAAAGTTTTCCATGAAAATTAATTATTTTTGCCCCAAGGGCAAATTTTACAAAACTAAAATCCCCATTTCACCAGCATTTCCTCCCTGTTCTCTGCTCATTTGTACCTCAGCATTATCATATAGATTCTCCTTGCCGTTTTAAATTGGCAGGTAGTCCTAGAAGCCCCAACCCTGAAATATTTTTGGTTCAACGTTTCTACATTGGTCTGTCAACAGATTTATGCTATGTTAAAAAAAAGCCTGAAAATAGAGATGGAAGTAGAAACTAGAGCACTCGAACCTGGGATAGAAGCACCAGGAAGTCCAGGAATTTATAAAATCTAACAGAGTGGTAAAGTTATTTGAAGGGACAAACAGAGGATTCTTGGAGAGTAGATCATCAGTTCTTTAAAGATGGTTAATAAAATTGAGGATATAGAGAGGCCAAAGGTGTAGCAAATTGAATTAGATCTGAAGGATTGTAGGAAAGAATTAGGCCACATATTGCTCAAAATGTGTCAGATAGATAAGATGTCTTCTGAGGATAATGATGGAAGACTTCTTGAAAACAGAAATAGAATTGCCTTTTGGGCCTTCTACCAAAACAAAATTGTTTTGATATGAATAGAAGAACATATTATCCAGTACAATATCTAAATGCTAGTTTAGAAATTTATATGAACATGATAACAAGAGTTATGCTTGATGTGTATAGCACTATTTCAAGAGAAACGACAGATTAAGTGATATGTTACCTTGATTCCACTACCTAGGTGACTAAGGCATGTGACAGTGCTGAAAATTATCAACATTATATTGGGTATTGGGGTTTTGGTTCTTGCAACATTCTTTGAGTTTTGTAAATGAAATTGATTATGACAAGAACAAGTCCTCAAAGAAACCTCTAAGTTACCAACACATGTTTCCAAAACATATGACATATTAATGAAACACTAGAATATGGTTAGAAGACATTGTTGGACTTGATCTTATATTGGTAGTCAGGATTCTTTTACGTGATAACTATGTACTTTTTTTTTCGGGGTATAACTGATGATATGTGTCATGTAACAGTAACCAAAGCAATTCAGCCTTATCCAAAATATATGGGGTTGGCTTTATCAATTCACATTCACCGAGATTCTTATTTAGAGCTAACGATAATATTCTTACAACTTCTAGCTGTCACCTTAGGTCTTCCCCTCCTCTTCTTGCATCCTTCAACAAATTATGTTACCCCTCCTTACTAGAGCGTCTTCCAATCTTTATACATTCCTATGTTATCTTAGTTGACTCTCCATTACAAAATTTGAATTTATGTAATTCATACAACACCTCTAATATATTTATTTCTCACACTATCTTTCTACTTTTACCACACATTCACCTCAAATTTCTCATTTTTTGCATTAAACTTGTTTTCTTGGACCCTATTTATTACGCAACATCATGAGCCATGCAACACAGCAAACCTGACTGTTGTTCTATAAGATTTTCCTTTAAGTTGACAACATATTCACTAATCACACAGCAAGCATTAATCAAATAATATCATCCAACCAGATTTGACTCTATTATGTGTATCTTCGGCCATTATTTTGTATAACAGATCACAGATAACAAGGTCAAACACTACATGATATCTCTTGCTCATCCATCTTATCAGAACCTAATCTTCATTTCTATTTTTGCTAAAAATTGTATTTTGCATATTCTATTTTAATGATTTTTAAGCCCTTATCCTCTAAGGCTTTCTTGGAATATCCAATTTAGCATATGATATTGTTCTTTTCTTATCAATTGACATTACATTATCTACAAAAGCACGGTGATGGTACATCTTCCTGATAATTGAAATATTTAATTTCTACAGCTGGTACCAATATGAGTATCCGGCAAACATAACAAGATATATATGATGTAAATACTAGGCCAATGCACTGAAATCTATTAAAATGAAATAACAATGGACATTTTAGGCAGGTCCTTTTGCAAGAAAGAATTATAAATAGTAGGCTGCTACTATGAGTAATGGTAGAAAAGGAAAATTCTGATAGGCCTAAACTTTTGACAGCTGGACAAAGCATAAACGAATGGACAGATAACTGATTGAGAACACAAATTTAACAACAAAATGAAAAATGGAATAACATATGCGCTAACAAATATCAAGCAAGACATGTACCTTGTCCTTGTGACCAATATGTTCTTGGGCTCTATATTTTCTTACCTTTCATTTACTTCTCTTCAACAAAAGGTTTCAATAATTAGATTATGTTTATGTATATATGAATTAATATATGCGTGTGCGGGCGTGCATGTGTGTAGGCAAAACATGCATAAATACACATGGAGATATATATTTACACGCAGCAAATACTTGCCAAAATTTGATAGGAGATTTTTGTTAGGTTGAGGTCTGCTAGCAGTACATTCCCGAACCTCAATAGGTCATGCACTGATCCTCTTGGATGATACCAAAATGGTAGGATTTGGCTTGCTGACTAAAGTTAACTTAGTGTTACTTGCTTAAGTTAATCTGATGAAGCTGGTATGACAAGGAGTGAAGGAAAGTTAAAAATGATTACAGTTCTCACCTGTGTGAATTCATGAAGTATGTCTCTGTGTCTTGCAAGCTTTTGGGTTACAGAAGTGGTAGGTACTGCTGATGCAGCACATCGACTCAGTGCATCATTAATATCCAGTAGCTTCTCTAGTAAAGACTGGATTTCAATTTCCATAGACTTCCATGATCTGCTGGATGCAACAGGTGAACTACTGTCTGCATAACCTGAAACATTAAATGGTTTCTGAATAAGAAGATTACCTTTATTGAATATCTCTGGCAATTTATATTTGTGAGCTTCAGCAATCTACACCTTGCTAAGATGGTATTTATCATACAACAAAAAGAAACTGAAAAAAAGTTCTCTTGTGAAACTAAAACACTGCTTAAAACAAAATCTTTCTCATCTCGTAATTTAAGAAATTTAAACTAGAAAAATCATCATCAAAACATATGGCTCCATTTTGAGAAAAAAGGCTACAAATGGAGGGTTGCCTTGGTGGTGCATCCCCAAGAATATGGGCCTAAGTTGTTATAACACGAGTAGGTCTCTCTCCCCTTCTCTCAAAAAGTTATGAGAAAAAAACATTACTAAGATGAGCGAGACAGACCTTCATTCCCTGTTCAAGACAAGCGTGCAAACAAGACTCTGTAGATGATTCTAGCTATAAGCTGAATAATGGAGACCTCTTTGAACTAAGGAAAAATTTATGGTTTCATTGTAGATTTTATCCTAACATAAAATAAAAGTCATGCCTGACATCAAAGGGAGACATCTAGCCATACCTCGAACTCCCTGATATAAGAGCCTAACCTTATTGCTGGAAGTGCATATATAACATATATACAAGGATTTCACTGCTGCAATAAGCAGAAGAATAGAAGGAGCAACACTAAGAGACCTAAACCGACAAAACAAGTACCGACAATAGCTTACATCATTCTTTTTTTTGCTCTACTAATGATCAGAAAGACAATAATTACCAACAGTTCTTGCCCCCAACATGTTGTGAATTGTTAAATAACCAATAACAAATATTTCATTGTAGCAAAACTTAATTCTGGTTAGAATCAATAACTATTTTATTGAGCTTGGTACATAACAAATATTTCATCACGAGTATTAAGTGTTAAATAACTATAACAATTAAAACCAGAGTTAATTGTGGCTACAACTAAGGAGACTTATATTAATATTCCTTAAGATGGTGCAAGATCCTCATTTAAGCAAATAATTGGAAAACTATTGAAACAAACCGTCATATTACCAAAACTTTAACCATAACACCAACATTAGACTTGGCCATAAGCATGCAGATCATAAAAATTAAAATGAAATAGATTAGCTCAGTTGTTTCCCGTAATTCAAGACAAATCCCACATTACCAGTCCTGAAGACTTCGGTCAATAGATTACCAAAGAACAAGACCAACATTCTATCACGGAATCAATGCCTCGTAGATTTGATTTTGTGTCGTCAATCTTGTTCGAGATCCATCCAAGAGGCAGCGGATTTTGATAATTCAGATCAGATCTGAAAGAATTTAGGAAAGGAGAGGAGAGAGCGAAGACAAAAAAAGAGTACCCGAAGAGTGAGAGAATCGGGCGCCAAGCTTGGCATAGGAGGAGAGCTTGACGTCGATATCGCCCTCGATCTTTCTCGCCTCCTTGCGAAGCTCCTCCCACCCCGATTCCTGGAGCTCCAAACTCGAATCCCCCATCCCCTTCTTCTCTCCTCCTCCTCCTCCTCCTCCTCCTCCTCCTCCACCTCCTCTTCTGCTTCTTCTAATGGCGTCGGCGATCGCGAGGGATGGGATTTGCCATCCGGCGGCGGCGGCGGCCGCGGCAGAGACTTCTTTTTCTTTTTCCTCTCCTGTCCTTCTGATCGCCTCGGCGACGGCAGCGATGTAGTTGAGCGGCCTGGGATTTACTGGAATAGGGAAGTTTTCCCTTTCGGTTGCTGCAATTTGCTGCCTGTTTTATGATGGGCGAGATTGGTTGAGGTCTCCTTTATTATTTTTGTTGGCTTTGACAGTGGAAGGAGGAAATGTTTATTTCTTTCTCACTCTTTTTTCTTTCTTGCCCTTTTATTTAATTAGATTTTTTTTTAAAAAAAATTGTTTTTCTATATATAATAAAAATTTTGGAGAAATTTTAGGTGCTCATTTGAGTATGTGTTATTTTAAATAGGATTTTTTTTTTGCATTGATACCCTTCTAAATATAGAATTTTACATTAATATTCTTCCAAAATTGATATTTGCATATATACCCTCGTCAAACTCTGTTATTGTACAAATATCCTTAATATAACGGTTGTTCTAACGGTATTAAAAAAATCACATTTATATTAATTAAAAATAAAATAAAAATTTAAAATGACATTATTATCCTTACTCTTCCCTCCCCACTTCCACACCCCCCCACCCTCCCCCCGGATGGCGCCCGGCTTCAGAAAATAGCTGTTCTTGTGCCAGAAGAATAAGACAGGAGCACCATACAGCTGTGCTTAGGTTCAGAATCTCTTGGGCCCAGAAGAGAGAGAGAG
>JAOXJJ010000395.1:4779849-4820236 GCA_025769935.1 Phoenix roebelenii | reverse complement strand
CTTGGAAGAGCTCGGCCTTGCTGTCGGATTTGGGTGCTTCGCTTGTGCTTGTGGGGTGGTCCATTTTTCCCCCAACAAGTTTTAACAAGAAGAATGACCAATGTCCCCAATGAAATCCTCACATGGGAAGAAAACACTGTCGGGAAGAGTTATGGCCAGATGGTTGTACGATAAATTGATAGTGTTTAGTTGGGGCATGTAATCACTGAGTAACAAGACCTGGGAGCTAGCTTGCTGTTGGAGAGATCCAAGCTTGTCAAGTTCTGCAGGCTCATAAGGATTTGAGGTGTCTCCGCAGTTTAGTTCTCTCCTACTAAGATTCGGTAGCTGGACTGCCGAACAGTTCCTCAGCCAAGGCCAGCTCAATCCTTAGGCGATTGAGGCGGTCACCTAATGCTCCGGCCTAAAAACTTTTAGCTATAAATATAGGTCCCCAAAAGACTCTTAGCTATAAATGTATTGAGGCCCTCAAGCCTAAAGGCCCTTAGCTATAAATGTACTGAGGTCTCCAAAAGACTCTTAGCTATAAATGCATTAAGACTCCTAAAAGACTCTTAGCTAGAAATGCATTGAGGCCCCCAAATAATGTCTAAATACATTTATTATTATTATTAGTGAGTTTGCTTTAGGCCCCCAAATCCATTGAGCCTTTCCTGTCCCCAGCTCTGGTGGTATTGGCCCACTCAGATGGTTCATGGATAGGTCAAGGATAACAAGGGAGGTCCCTGGGGGGACTGGTCAAAGGAGGTAGAGATATTTTAGAAGGCCTAGTAAACTCGGTGATAAAGGGATCCAACCGATCAGTCGATTGTCTGACAGATTTAGGACAGAAATTTGTTGGAGATATCCAATAACTGGTGAAATCGGACCAGAAAGCTGATTTCGATTGCATGTAGCTGAGTCAGATAACTGAGTGATGAAGGCACAGCACCTGTCAAATAGTTATTCTGACAATGAAGAATGGTTCCCCAATTCTTGGGAGGATTGAGCCAGAAATTCAGCTCAGGTTTAGAGCAACAAGATTTGTCAGGCTCCTCAGTTCTCGGGGGATCGGACCCGTGGGTCTGTTTCTATCAAGGCCTAAACGGAAAAGATTTCCTCAGTTGTTGAGCAGGAGAGAGTCCAACTCATCAGTCATGTTCCCGGAAAAGACTGTCACCGATGTGTGAGCTGAGGTCGAGATATCTGAGGTCTGGAGAGAAGCAGCTCAAGTTAAGTGTGCCATGGAAGCGGTTGCCGTGGAGATTGAGGTGGATGAGAGGAAGCAAGCAGAGAGCAATAAAACTAGACAGATAAGCGGCTGTCTTGAGTCTTTTCTATCCATGCTTCTGATGCCAATGCTGTCTTGCAGTTGAAGTGCTATCTAGGACACGTGGATTTGGCCTCCAGTTACACTTCTAGCAAGGAAGTGTAGACCTGCTAGAGAAGATAAACTAGAACTGGCGTTATGTGGAGGTGATATTCCAAGCCCAAATTAAGGTTTCCACACGTTTGATTTGGACTACAAAAAGGCCGCGGCTTTTCGACTAATTGGCTTCCTCATGGATGTCTCTATGCATGGTCAGGAGTATTGGTGGCAATTTATGATCCCACCGATCAATCTAACTTGTGAATAATCGGCTTTAAGTAAGTTTGGGTTTGATATAAACGGATTTGGATCATAAATTTTAGGTCAACCCATCTAGATCTATTTATTAAATAGGTTCGATTCAAGTTTAGACTTTTGACATGTTTAACCCATTTTCACCCATTGAATAATTGGGTCGGATCATAACTCGACCCATTTAACTAAGCCCGCAAATAGGTTGGTTGACCTGTGACCCAACCCAACCCGATTAGACCCGAACCAACCTATTTTAAAGGACCCATGGTGTTGGGTTGGATTCTAAAATTGGACCCGTTTCTTTTTTGGGGCCGAGTCTAGGTTTTCTGAATTCGAACCCGATCCGACCTGACCCAATCTATTTGAAATTTGGGCAATTTTAGGTTCCCAACTCTATAACTCAACCGGATCAAAACTAGCTAAACCATTTGGGCCCGCGGGTTGTAGGGGAGTAGGCCCAGCCGCCAAGCTACTACTTAAGGCCTGGCCTAGAGTCTTAACTCTTTGTTCCTAATCACTCTTCTGAAGTTGACAATGAGTAGAAATATAGAATAATATAATGATATCGAGCTTCGTGGTGCTCTCAAACTGTGGGGTTGCATTTTTTTAATGAAGGTAGATGGGTTATGTAAGAGATCGATGCCCGTTAGGAGTATGAATACTTTGACTGATTACATTTAGCTGGGATGTAATCAAAAGAAAAGAAAAAAATATGCATGGAAAAATTTATTTTCTTAAAAAGAAGAGGAAGCAACAAATGCAGCAACATGTAGAGGAATTAGTGTTGCATATCAAATCAACTTTAAAAAAGATAGCAAATGTCACTGATGCCGAAAACAGGTGAAGGTCCCTAAGTTTATTGTGCATGTCTGGCAATGTAGACCCAACCTTTTAGTATTATTGGGTCAAGGCTTTGTTTGGCGTTAGGTTCCGTGGTAGTAGGGCTTTTGCAGGTAGCTTGAGCCTCATGAGTCTTTGTTCTATGCAACTTGCTACTTTGGTTTAATGAACTAAAACTGGGCCGATAAATGGCTAATAATATCTTAACTCAGTTTATACCAGAACTTAGTAATGCCAGCTTGTCCTAATAATATCTCAAGCATGTTTTACATATTAAATATGATAAATATTAACCCATTTTTAAGTAAAACAAATATTTATTCTTTATTTTTACACAACAACATTTGATTTCTAAATCTCTGTCAATCTTATTTTGAGGAAGTGAAAATTTTTTAAATACAGTTATTTGCCATGTAAATAAAGTCATTAGAGTATTGGCTTATATCATTATCTGGACCCGAACTAGACATGATCTGGACCAATTTTTTTGGGGTTGAGACCGGGTTATATATGGACCTGACTTAACTCGAATGACTCGTTGGGTCAAAAATTATAGCCATGGATCCGACCTAACCTGATCTAACAAGGAACCGGATTCGGTCAGGGGTCACTCATGACCCGGTCCTACCTGACCTATTTGTACCCCCACATTTAACCTATTTAGCTTGTTTAAAATTTGCTTAACCTGTTTTTGATCTATTTAATCCGACTCACTTAACTTATTTAATCTATTTAAATTCATTTAATTCGTTAAAAATTTGTTTAACCTGACTTGATCTATTTAATAAATATGTTATGGGTTGGATTATGTTACTTGTTCAATAAACATATCTGATTCAGATCTAAAATTTTGACCTATTTAATAAATATGTCAGATTCGGATTGAAATTTTGACCCTACTCGATTTTAATCCGACCCGACCTGATTACCACGTCTAGCCAAGAGTCTTTGGCTTATCCTAAAACTATCCAGATTATCAATCTTCCACCTCCTTAAGCTACAAAAAAGCTGCATTCTAATCAACTATCTTGATGTCACATAGGAATCTCCAAAAACCTCTAATGTGGGATGGAGAATGCAGAGAAGTTTTGTAAGGACCCATGCGAGTATTTGTTTACTCCCATATCGGTTATTCATTGGGTAGATCTTGGATACTTATACAGGATCAAGAAATCCAAATAATACCTTTTGGCTAGCTATTTTGGGTGGGGTCCTAAGTTGTTGCAAATTTCGTTTCCGGCCTTCTTAGAATGATGGAGTACTTAGAAAATGATGCTTCGTAGTATGTATCATTGTCATTGGGGTCTCATCGAAATCAACATAATACTCCATCCTTAGCAAAAAGATCTAAGAAAACACTTCACCTCCCCTCCACTCCCGCCGGATTTCTTCGTAATCAGGAAGAATTAGATCCTCCACTCTAACATCAGTTCCCGGGACAGCAAAATTAGTCTATTACTAGTACTCTCCAAGTAACCAGAGACATTGGGTATCACTATAATCGCCTATTGATAAGAATTTCAGATGTCCACGGTTACAAGAATTGATTCCATGTGCCATCATTAGCCCTTAGATTTAGGCCCATTAGCACCGTTAAAACCCCAACCCATCCCATTTCCATAGATTTAAGCCCATTACCACCGTTAAAGAAACCAAGAAGTGAAGAAGGAACACCCCAACCCATCCCATTTCCACGAGCACGCTAATCGGAAAGAAGCCATGAAGGTGGAAGAGCTTGATTTCCTGTTGGTACCCGTTGGCTTCACCGTGATGGTCTCCTACCATCTATGGCTTCTCCACCGGATCATCAAATACCCCACCACCACCGTCATTGGAATCAACGCCATCAACCGCCGCATTTGGGTCCGTACCATCATGGAGGTTTGCATACCCTTCAATTCAACCTACGATGATTTTTTTATTTAATTTATGTTTTTATAAAATTCTTTTGTTCTACGAAAAGAAACGTCTCTGATAATTTTAATTTCCTTTTATTATAAATTTGGTGATGTAGGATCCTCTCAACAACGGGATTCTTGCGGTGCAAACGCTAAGAAACAACATCATGGCGTCGACCCTCCTGGCAACGATGGCGATCACGCTGTGCTCGTCGATGGTGGTGTTGATGACGAAAAGCGACGGCGGCGGCTACCGCGTTCTCCGAGGGGAGGGTTTCGTGCTCGGCGACACGGGCGATCTCGCACTCTCCGTCAAATTCTTGGCCATCTTGGTCTGCTTCTTGATTGCTTTCCTTCTGAACGTGCAGTCGATCCGGTACTACAGCCATGCCGGCATTCTCATCACCGTGCCGGCGAGGAGGAGTCACCGGGCTGTGCCGGGCCTCGCGGCGGAGTACGTCGCCCGGGCTTTGAACCGGGGGAGCTGTTTCTGGTCCCTTGGCCTCAGAGCTTTCTATTTCTCCATCCCTTTGTTTCTTTGCATCTTCGGGCCTGTGCCCACGTTTGTTAGCTGCTTGGTTTTGGCCTTCGTGCTATATTTTCTTGATGTGTCCTCGGGTTGGGGAGAGAATGGGGAGGAGGCGGAGGAGGACGAGGTGCGGTAGTGAGGACAAGAGGCAGGTCGAGGTAAAGATCCGGATTCAACGCTTGTTGAATCCCTAGGGTTCTTACTCTCGTTTGCCTGCCTTGGTTAATTTGATGGAAACGTGATCGGGGTGAAGCCATTGTCGTGCGTAATCTTTCTAAACGGCTAAACCACTTATCAAAGCAGAGGGGTTTGGTGCGACGGGGGTTTGCAAATACATGGACTTTGTGAAGCTGTCATTCTGAGTTGAAGTTTGATTCTGGACTTGCGATTGCAGAAAATTTAAACAAATTACTTTTGATAAATAACTTTGTTAAAAATAGATTTTTACCTTTGAAAAAGTCCAATCCTTTATACGTTGATATCTGTAAGTGTGTTTATTATAAATTAATATATCATGAACAAACTCCTATGAGAAGAATAGTTTATTTGCTCTTCTTGATTATTGAAGACTGTAGAGTTGATTATAATCTATACCACTAAATATGCTCAGAAATCAAAAATCAGTTATTTAGGTTAGTCGCCAATCTATGCATTAAGTAGGTGCAAAAATAACAATAAATATGATATCATACCATATTTTGTTATTAACTAAGCATTAAAATCTATTGATTTTAAATCTATATATGTAGTTCATAAATAATAAGATAGATTCACGATTAAATATTTTATTATATATTTTGAAATACCAGAATAATTGAAACCAAATATATGATATTTGCTTTCTAAATCCCTTTTAGTAGTATAGATCGTGGACGATTATGTGGATCTTTATTTGAATCCTCTATTGTTTATTTTAAACTCCACTTGGGACAAGCATACTCTATCCCAATTAATACATACTTTGAACTATGCATGCCTTAGTTGAATCAAATAATCTTATTTGATTATTAATTATTTCATAAAATTTAAATATTATTATTTATTACTAAAAATATGAATATGACCGTAATATGCGCATTCACTCCCTCATAAAGCATGTATTTATTAATAAAATACTAATATTTTATTATTGATTATTTACTTCTTATGTAAAGGAAAAACATTTTATTAGTTCATCAAATTTGAATATAACTCTATATATATCATTTTCGTTAACTAATAAAAAGTTATTTTAGTATTATTTTTTATTAACCATTGATTATTAATATAATACCATTGTATTATTAATTTATATAGTATTATTCTGTATCAATATTTAAATAATAAATAGCACTATTATTAAGAATAAATAAGTCTTACATAATATTTAATTATTGATTTTGGTAATTATTATTGAATAAAATAATCTTAATATTATTTTTAACATTAAAATAATGTTAAAATTTGATTATTTATATTATTTATTATTGAATTATGACTATAATGGATATTAGGAAAAAGTTGGTGCAAAGTTAAAGATCTTTTTTTCTCAAAATTCCGTGCTTTCGAGTAATTTCGAGATCTATGTGGTCTAAAGTCACTCTACCCCTCTCCATCTATCTTAGATAAATGTCACTTAGGGCCAAGGTGACTTTCATCCACTTCACCGTAACCAAACATGCTCTTATGCAAGCACATGTTTATTGTGGATAAAGTGTGATTTACATTGGCGAAGGCCAAAATCCGATATTTATATAGGCAAATATGCCTGCTAAACCCTTGGTTTCATATAAAATGAGATGAGTTTTAAACATTCAAATTCATAGATCTCTAGATCCATGCTACAGTGGACAATAAAAGCTTTTTAATACAATAATTCACCATCATTGTACCTAAGTTACCGGTCTAGATTTTGGCTCCAAAATATTACTAATGCAATCAAATTTTGTTTGTGCACTTAGGACCAGCTCAAATTGCGATGCTTGAGTTCCATGCACTCCTTCAACATGGGAGAGGAAAGGAAGTGGCTTCCGTCTTGCGATCCCAATGGCAACAGTGATGGTGGTTGTTGCCAACATTAGATTGGTGAAGATGACACGGTTTTGCAAGTTGATAATAGACTAGCTCCTATAGGTGTATGACCAACCTAATAGACTAGCTCTAAGTTAACAAAATGGTTTAGCAAGTCCAAAGATTAAGTTTATATTAACCTCCATCCTAGCTTGCTCTAAAGTCCAATGACTAATTTATTACATAGTCAATAACCAACCAAAATTTCAAAAACATCTTCCTTTGATGTGCTCGTTTTTCAAGATGGAACGATGATTATGGTTCATAGGGTTAATCTTCTACTTCTTTTAAGAGTAGGACCAAAAGAAAAAGGGGAAACTAATGATCGGTCCATTTTTTGACCGGTCTCTAACGTTGAATCCCTATTGACCGGTTGTTTAACAACCGATCCAAGTATATTTCAACATTCCAACATGAGACGAAAATGCCCCCGCTTCTCCCATTCCATTGAAGGTGGGGAGATTTCATAATTTTGTGCCATGCTAGATTAAGTGTATTCCAAGCTTACTTAACTGTGTGCATTGGAATTTCATATATCCAATGGTCATTGGAATTTCATAGGGTTAATCATATCCAATGGTCATTGGAATTTCATATATCCTTCTATTATCCAAGAAAATTCTGATATCTTGGCGAAAAAATGAAGAAATAGATTCATTATCCCATTACAATATGATTAAGAATGAGATAAAGAACTAATGCCCTGTTTTGGTATTTCGATTGAAATACCTATAAATCGTATTTTACATAGAAATAGTATTCTTTCGATTTGGGAAGAAGAAATTGGAAATTTATGAGGGAGGGATATTTTTGCCTTAAAAAAAAGAAATACTCTCAAGAATTCGGAAATTAAACTTACTGTAATTGTTGGTCCGGTGGTTGTTACGAGACTAGTCAATAGGAATTTATTGTTATAGTGAAGTCTTTCCGATAATTTCCCAAAAGAAAAACTTGGCGGATGGCATTAATACAAGAGAAAGAAGTCTCAGATGTGGGTTGCAGCATGAAAGAAAGTTTGCCTTTAATCATGGGTTGGCAGCTCATGACTTGACCCGCCAACCCCACATAAAGTTGATTCATGATAAGTAGGTTTGGATTTGATGCAAATAAGTTTGGGTCATAAATATATTTTTTCAACTAACTGATTTGTTAAATACATTGGCTTCAAGTTTGGAGTTCTAACCCTGAATATATTTAGACCTATTTAATAATCATGTTTAGTCAAGTTGTCTCCCTCACAATCGGACTTTTAATATACCCACAGACGGGCGCCACCTCAATCAAGTGTGCGGAGCAAGGAGCTGTATCTAAACGGCTGAATCTCCATCCATAGAATTCAATGATTCAAAAACAACCGTCGGATTGGATGGTAATCAACTCCGACTCTGCCTTATTATTATTTTTTTTAAATAAAAACAACGAAAAATCTACCAAGTCAAGCGCGTTGATAGGAGAGGTTGGAGCGGGCCCCACCTCTCGTTGCTCTTATGGGGATCTCCCGTGCTTCTCTCTTCCGCTGCGAGTGAATCCTCATGTATCTATTTTCTATTGGAGGGAAAAGCTGTGAGGTGTTATGAGACGAACAGCGGAGTCGTCCTCGACGGAGCGAGAGCGAGCAACACGACGGGAGCGAAATGCACTCGCATATGGCCCGCAATTTCGTGTGCATTTCACTTCCATTTCGTCCGACCCTCGTGGATGCCTATAAATAGAAGACCCTTAGTGTTGGCTTTGGCTTCGCACGCGTTGGGCGAGGGAGGAGCTCCGAGGGAAAGGCTCGCCCGAGAGAGAGAGTGCTTGGCTTGTTATCCGCTTCTGTTTCCCCTTTTGGATCGCTTATTGGGGTTGCTCCTCAGCTTTCACGGTCTCTCTCCTCCTGCTGCCATTTGGTTTGCCCGTAAGTCTCTCTTTCCCTTTTCGATTTGAGGAAATATAACTAGGGTTAGGGTTAAGATTAGGGTTAGTTTTAGTAAAGGAAAATGGTACAATCTGTTCGGGCTGATCTGTTATGATCTCAATATTTATTTGTTTTGAGGTTTTTAGACCCTGTTTTCTGTTGATTGGTGATGTCTTATATGGGAGTACACGAAGCAACTAGTCATGATGTTGTCTTTAATGTGGTGTCTTCGTTTAATATATTTGGATTGGTAATAGAGAGTGTGTTTTGCTGCCTAATTGTGATATAGTTGTGGCTATATATATTGTTATCTTTGTCAACCAAAACGCGGTAAAAGGGATCTCGGTTCTTATGGATTGTGAATTGACTAGAAACATTAAACATGTGATGGATATGTAGTGATCGACAAGAAAGTTGTAAATTTTAATCCATCTAGCTACAGCTGATATTGCGATGGTGTACCAAGGTGGTAGCACAGTTGGAACGGGGCTTTGCTTCCACCGGTGTGGTCCAGGTTTGAAATGCGCAGCGACGTTCAAACCCGGGATAACTTTCATCTAGCTAGGCGGCGTCGATTAAATGTTGGGGACCGGATGCCCCTTGTCTGGATATGCTTGGTGGGAATGCTATCTGGTCCAGCTGGCATTGAGGTGGCGCTGGGGTAACGTACTCACACATGGGGTGACCTATGGGTCGCAGAGGGCATGAGCAAAAATTTTTACCTGAATTGAACATTTTCTGGTGGAAGGGAGGCCAGTGGGGCCTGCTACGAGGGTGAGGTTTTCCTCCCCCCCCCCCTCTCCTACCTCCTAGCCAAAAAAAAAAAGAAAACAGTTCATAATTTTATAGGTCAAGAAAGTTGTAATTTTTTTGTTCGACTTTTGTAACTAATACCGTTAGTCATAGGGTAAAAGGTTTCCCACGTAGATCTATCCATGAACGCTGGTTGGTTGCACAGTAAAGCCATCAATACATTGTCTTTGTCATAATATTAGTGTTTGATGATGATCTAAAATTTATGTTTGAGTTAATAGAAGAGAGAGCATAAAAGTTAAACTTGTGTAAGAAATAGTATGCCATCCATTTTGCATATAGTTTGTTTACCTTGTAAACAAGTATTTTCTTGTGAAAATACTTTTTGTCCTTCCAGCATAATTGATTGTCGACCTCTCAGTGTAACATATGGAAAAATTGGGAAAGAAAAATGGATGAGCAAGTACCTTCCCAAGCTTAACTAAAGGATCAAGGGAAGGAAATTTGATGAATGATCGTGTGTTTGGTTTCTTATATATGATTATTAATATTGCAAAAGTTTCAGTTTTATACAGTCTTCCTCACAGTTATATTTCTCATCATCTGCAGTTTGATTCTAGGAATCTGGGGTGACTCCATTAGCTTTGGATGCATTTGCCACTCAATGTTTTTGAAACAGAGCAAAACATCCTTTCTACTTTTCTCATCCTTCCCTTTTTTTCTTTGAACTGCAGAGAGGATTTGGTGTGCTAAAAGCTGGTAGAGACATTCAATAGGAGCAATGGAGGTATATGGAAAACCTATGATTGCTGAGCCGAGCAATGTCATTTATTTGTCCAGTATTCTCAACCGGGATGGGCCGATCCCTAGTCACAAATGTGACATGAGATGCCAAAACGAACTTGTGTTTGGGAATGTTCATCGCTGCAAACTAACAGGATTCACACACATATGCGATAAGAATTGTAACCAGAGAATACTGTACGATAACCATAGCTCGCTTTGCAGGGTGAGTGGGCAGTTGTTCCCTCTTTCACCAGAGGAAGAGCAGGCTGTGAGAGGAGTTCGGAGGAAGTTTGAAATGGAGAACTCTGATGGCTGTGCTTTTAAGCGCAGACGTGATGCTCAGCTGCATCCTTCTCCTTTTGAGATGTCTTTTTCAACGGTTGCTCCAATCTGCAGTCAAGTTGGAGATGGCATGGACATGAGTTAGAGATCATTAATTCCATTTGCTTTTGCTTTTCTTCTTCCCCATTTATCTTTCCTTGGAACTCGAGAACTTTCATACTATGGTGGGACTTGAAAAGGAACTGAATATGTTTCAGACATGTAGGGATTATATTTATAGCTCTTATTGAGCAGCCTTATAGGAACAGTACTTATGTAATATTTAACTGATTAAACTCTTCAGATTTCTAGAACCAATTGGTGTGGGATATTTCCGTAGGGGATTTCTTTGGAAAGTGGATGGGAATTATATATTCTAACATAGTCTGAGCTATAACATGGCTGAAGGATTTTTGAGTCTTTACAATTCTGCATTGATGTAGTGTAATATGTGGAGTTGTTTAAAGTTTCTAATTCTTGCTATTTCTTCTTGATTGCATTACATTGTATTCTTTTATTTTGTCTGTGTCATCAGGTATGTTAGACTGCTTATCTGTTCCATTCTTGTCAAATGATTATTAGTGATTGTGATACTGCTCAAATGATATATTCACTTCATCATTATCAGTGATTATTAGTGATGATTGTAATTATTAGTGACTGTTTAATGTTTGTATTCACTCCATCATTTTTGCATACAATTCAATTGGAGTTTTGTAGTCAAAAGATGTGTATGAGAATATAAAGCAAGTTGTACTACAAGATCAAATGTGTTGTGTCTTTGTTTCCAAATGGCAGGTCGTCATGGGCCTATTGAAGGGTGTTTGATGGTTTGTATTAGTAGATGTTTATCATGTCATATTTGCTTTTTTCTTAGGAATTTGTGGTGGAATTTCTTCACTTCCTTCTTTATCTGCTCTTTATATTGGATATCTAGTCTTAATCTTTCAAGTTATTTTGCAGGAGCTTTCCATCATCACGTACCCATCAGAACTCACAAATACTGCTTTGCTTTATTTTGTTTCACATAATACAAGTGACTAATGTTTTGCTTTGTATTTTGTAGGACATCTCTCCCATTTGTCAGAAACCTTCACTGTTGCATTAATGACTTTTGCAGCCCGAGTGCAGTATTACATGAAGCAAGTGTATCAGCTGTTTAGCATTGCTTCTCAGCCACTGATCATTTCAACTGCATTATTTGATTGCTGGAGCAGTCCTTTCAAAGGTAGTGCAATTTTGGAGGGATCCACGAAATCTATCGACCTGCCAATTCGAAGTGGCCGCTATGCATGAGTAGGTTCTCGGCTGTGCTGCAGATAGTTCTCTATATGCTTTTGACCTTTCACTTTCTTTCCACATTGCAAATATGAACTCAATGACTTGCTCCAGGGGTGGGTGAGCCTTGTTGTGTTGCTGTATGGTGAGAGTCTCGTGTATTAGGTCACTCCTTTTTTTATATAATATATTGGCTCTTGGAGCTGCCATGCTGTTTTCAAACTCTTCTCACCATTGTTTCTTGGTATGTTGGCGACTGAGCATGTTTTGTTTTGACTTTGTTGATACAAGAACTTTTTTATTTATATCTTTTGAAATTTTCCTTTATAATCTTCCATTCTAAATTTCATTGTTTTTTGTTGACTATTAACATACAATTGTTTTTTAAGCCCCTAAGATTACTTTATGTAATCTTTCTGGGAGTCGATCTCTTCTTTACCTGTTAATCCTCTGGATGCTTACTATTGCAGTAATTTGTATTGTGTCAGGGGAAAATAAACCATTACGGGAACATTGTGCTCTGTTTTTTCTTTGTGAACTATTATCATTGTTTTATAGATTATGAAATTCTGATAATGGCTTGAGGGCAGGTTGTGGTGGTTATTATGGGGTTGGCCTGAAATATTGGAAATGGTCGAGCCCTGGCCTCTCACTAGCTGGGCGAGGTGGCATACTGGTGTCTTGCTTCCTGCGCCCTCGTGTGAAATGGGTTTTAGTTGCTGAATGTTACACTGGAACGATTGGTTTGGGCCAACCCAGATTTAAGAATTCAACTAGTATAAGTATGTTGACATAATTGTTTTTGTGTTATCAACTTAGCAAATAATTTGACAGTGATGTAGCAGCTTAGAAGGTCTTTTATGTCAGTTAAAAAAGAAAAAGCTATTGTATGCACATGTTGACAATACTTAATATTAATGTTAGAAGTAATGTTGACGTACGAAAGCAGTAAAAATAACGTTTTATTATTTCGTGTATGATAGCTACTGTGCGTAATTTCAAAATTGCTCTCTTTTATCTAAACAAGTTCCTTATTGGTTGGTGCATCACTCATTTCGTTTCTTAAAGTAGGGCAAAAGCTTTGTCACAACGAGAAGAGTAGAATTCCAAGTAGTTGGTCTTCATGTCCTTCTCCAATGGAGAGTTTTTTCCAATTCAGAGTTGAGAGTGAGATGACTGGTTTGTTTTCCCCTTCCATTTTTCAATGAACTTCTGTCACGTACGCCTTTGATAAATAAAAGGATGAATAGGCTATTTTTAGCCTATGATTTTAGGAATTTGATTATATAATCCTTTATCAATTATGGTAAACAGTTTTGCAGCTTGGTGTTTCTCTTCCATGGTAAGGTACATGATAAAAAGTAGTTCCATGAGAAACCTGCTTTATGTAGTAGTTTATCTCCTTATTCAGTTGGAAATTGAGAGGAAGATGACTGCTTTGATTTCTCCTTTTCCCCCACAATATCCCGAGCATCCAGACTCTAATAAAACAATTAATTCTAGACTATAATTTTAGGAGCTTAATTTTGTTTGTGTTTGTTTTTTTAAAATTTTTATATGAAACTTAGTTCAAATAGGCTAAACATACGTTCGCACTATTTTTTCTGACATCTTTATCAGTCTAAAGGTCAAATTCATTCAAATATAATCACAAGTATCATGATTGATCCATAGTCAGTTTCAATAAATTCGTGCGCTAGATTCTGATACTAGTTGTAACAATTTAAGATCTTGTCCATCTAAAATCTACTCAGCCAAATTGATATGTAATATAATAATGGATTGACGTTTACACGAAGATTTGCAAGTCCAAAGCGACATCATCCTTGGGTCCATCCATCCCAGCATCAGCTCCATTTCGTTTTTAGCTTCCCCTGATCATAACGCAGCTCGCAAGCAATCGCAACCGTCCATCTCTCATGTTGTTCAACCGAAAAAAACCAACAATTCCCACCAAATAATACGCTTCTCCATTGCTAGGAAACGGATTTTCTTTTTTTTTAAAAAAAAAACACCAATAAAACAGAGAAAGGGAATAGATTGAGATTTATAATTCACTCTGTTCTATTGATTCAATCTTATCTCAGTAAGAAAACAAATTCGCACCAACAAAAAACAAAAAAAAAAAAAACAGAAGAAAAATTCGGGTCACTGCTTCCATTAAAGAGTACAACAAAAAGAACAGAACTTTTTTATTTGTTGATCTCTCCATTCATTTGCTCTGCTCTTTATTCTTTAACTCGATCCGTCCACGCCGACGAGGAGTCAGCGGTGGGACGCCGACGGCAACAGCGAGGAGGACGAGCCAATAATCCTGCGGGCTTCCTCGAGCTCGTCGGAGAGCGCCTTGATCCGGCGGTGGTAATCCCTCGCCTGGGCCACGGCCTCCGCCTCGATCTCCCCCAATTGAACGCAGAGCCGCTCCTCCGCCTCCTCCACCGCCCTCAACCGTGCCCTCGTCCTCTCCAACTCCCTCCTCATCTCCTCCTCTCCCGTCCTCCTCTCTCTCACCTCCCTCTCCAGCTCCTCGTTCCTCCGCCGGAGCTCCTCCACCTCTTCCTCCGCCGCCGCCGGCGGCGGCCTCAGCCCGAGGCCAAGACCTAGCTTCCCGAAGACCGGATAGGTGATTGCCATTCCGGGAGCCATCGGCGAGCGCCCTTCGCTGCTCTCTGGTTTTTCTAAGAATGCGGGAAAAACACGAAGTATTCCGGGGGATTCGATCGACTTGGTTAGAGAACACGGAGCTCCAGCCTCCGGATTTATTGATAGGTGAGAGGAGGCGAGAAGGCGTCCAGGTTCGATGTATCTGGTCGTGGAAGGATTCGAGGAGGGGTCTTTATCTCGCCACGAAGCACGCTGCCATCCAACGCGGCGTCTTCGGAAACTGGAGCGAAGTGGGGCCCGCCTTAGAACGGCGTCCGTCTAAGGTGCCGTTAAGTTTTCCTCATCTTACTTTTTTTTGACGGAGTTGCACGTAAAACAAAAGATTTTCATCATAAATAATGTCAATTTTAGTTCATTTTACTACTTAGATCGCAAATAAAAACAACAACAAAAAATAAAAGAAAAGCAATACGGGCAGTTAGCCAACATTAGAATAATATGGTTGATGGAGTTCAACATTACTTTAAAACATGGTTATTACATGATAAAAGGTGAAAATTAATCCCTCCTTATCTCAAAAAAATATATAATATAATTATCACACGTCAAAGAAAAAAGATAATAATTAGTATGATATATTATTTAGTAATAATATGTTATAACATAAATAATGAATATTATTTTAATTTGTACTTTTATTATAAAATATTTTTTTTTCCAAAATTTAAAAATGTATGATCTAGAAACAACAATTTTCGTTTATAAAACTGACTGAAAGGATAATATTGTTTTTTTCCTTTATATTCTATTATAATAGTATTGTACTTGATTATAGTAGAAATATATAGAATGAAAACTGAAAGTGATAAGCTTGTGAATACTAGCTTTAGGGTGAAGTAAGCTGCAAGCGCTAAGACGGTCGCAAACGGGGGCTGCTAACCGTAAGGATGGGAATAAATCCACGTCAGGTATGACGCTCCGCTTGCTAAAAGTCTCGCCCGCCATTCCGGGCCCGAGACATAGCTGTTGCAGCCTTATGAGCCGAAAGCAATGAAGTTGGGTGCTCAGAAGGAGGCTGCTCTTGCTATCTAAGAGCCAGAAGTGGACTAGTGAAGGTACAAAGATAAGATTTTTTATTTTAAGCTCGTTTATTTTTGCGGAAAGTATTTTTTTTATAAATATAATTTTTTTAAAAAAAAAATTAAGAAGAGAATATCTGAAAATATACTTTTGGTATGTTTCGTTAAATATGTAAAAGTGACATATTTTTAGAGTGCTTATGTTTGGTTGACCATCCACTTTTCTGGAAAAGTTATGTGTAATTCATATTATATCGTTAATAAAAATTAGATCTTTAATGCCTCTTTAATACTGAAGGATCTTTTTGGGAAAAAATAAATATGAAGTGATTCCTGCCTCATGGAAAAGTAACTTTCCATATTTCTTATGGGGAAAGACTTTCCATGAAGGGCTCGTTTGGTTCGCGGGAAAAGAAGGGAGGAAAGTATGGTCAACGGGAAAATAATGAGGTGCCTCTTGTTTGGTTGGAGTTTTCAAAGGAGAGAGACGGAAAAGTTGTATTTCCATGGGAATATGATTCCCACATTTCATGGGAAAGTCTTTCCCATGAGAAACATGGAAAAGTTATTTTCCCACGAGGCGGGAATCACTCCATTTTTACTTTTTCCCAAAAAGCCCTTTTAGCATTAAAGAAGCATTAAAGATGCATTAAAGACCTAATTTTTATTAAGGGCATAATAGAAATTATACATAACTTTCCTAGGAAAATGGATGGCCAACCAAACATAAGCACTTTGAAAATTTGTCACTTTTCCATGGTCAACCAAACATGCCAAAAGTACTTTTCTAGACATCCTCTTCCTAGAAATTTGTTTTCCAGGAATCATATTTTCAGGAGGAAAAATAAACGAGCCCGAAATGTGAGAATCATATTTACATAGGAATACAACTTTCTCATATCTCTCTTTTGAAAACTCCAACCAAATAAGAGACATCTTATTACTTTTCCATTGACCGCACTTTTTCTCCTCTTTTTCCGTGAACCAAACGAGCCTTTAAGAAATCATTGGAGGCTCCGCTATAATAATATGTAACGCGTGCTTTGAAACGGTCCAATTATCATTGTTATGAGATGGACATGATGTGTGATATGAACCAAACCTCTCATACTTAAGGTTCAAGTGCAGCTTCTTGTCTCCCTTCACCACCAGGGTTATCATAAATTTCTGGTCAAACGTTCATGAGAAATTTGCTCCCTAAGTTGGTCCATTAAGCTGATCGATATGTAATGTATGGATGGATTGACTTTTGAATGAAGCTTTGCAAAATATTTTGAACAATCAGTTTCCAATAATTATGCTGCAGCAGGATTTGTAATAAGGAACAAACAAAGCAGTCTGTTATTTGCTTATGGCAAAAGACTTAATAAAGCTACAGTTCCACATGCAGAGCTAGTAGTAGCTTGGCTGGAAATCGGCACAGTATTACTATTGTTTCAAGCACAAAAAAATTGGATTGAAGGAGACCTGGCAATAGTGATTAATTGAATAAAATTTTCTCACACTTGACCATCTTTCAATTAGAGATATTTTAAATTGGCAGCAAATTTTGTTTGCGTTTCAGACGACCCATATCTACCACGAGGCAAACCAGGTTTGCCCTAGTTTTTTGGGTGCCCCCATCTTTTGGTCATCTCAAAGTGAACTTTGACGACTGCATATTAGTGGATGGTGTGTCTGGAGGTGTAGGGTTTGTGATTAGAGATTCCTTTGGCACACTGGTAGCAGCTGGTGGTCGCCGTACGTCAGAATTTACTGTTGTTGGGACAGAGCTCTGGGCAGTATGGAAGGGCTTATCTTATGCAAGGCAGGTACTTGGTGCTGAGTGGATGCATTTGGAGGGGGATTCATCAGTAGTGATCATCTGGATCCGGAGAGTTGACAGGTATGGTAATGGTCATCCCCTCATCCGTGAGATCTGTAAACTAGCTCAGGAGATGGATGATTTTCAGGCAGCACATATGTTCGAGGCGAACCGGCCTGCAAACTGAGTCGCCTCTTTTGTTGCCCGACATGCCGGGGAGGTCCTTTGAACTTCAGTAGTAGACACTCCCTCCTTTCTATATTCTATACTTTCTCGCGATTTGGCAGGATGTACTCAGAGCTTTATAAATTTCCGTTTTTATCAATAAAAATAAAATAAAAAAGAAAAGCAAGAGTAGATTCAATTGCAAAATATGCTTTACAGGGTGTCATCTGCCTCAATTCCACCGGCCTTATATTATGATGCCTAAAACGGTAAAGTTTTTGCTACGAGGATAGCCTCATCCTTGTATCAAATAATTAATTAATTAATTAATTAATTAATGAAGCTTTGCAAATCCAATTTCCAAATGAACATCATCCTTGGGTCCAACCATCCCAGCAGCCGATCCATTTCATTTTCGGTTTCCCTGATCTTAACGCAGCTCCCAAGCAATCGCAACCGTCCATCTGCCATTTCTTGAACCAAAAGTACGAGAACCAACAATTCCCCACCACGTAATACGCTTTTCCATCGCCAAAAGACGGTTTTTTTTTTTTTGATAAACTAAGACACCAATAACAGAGAAAAAGAAATATATTTGGGATTTGAATTCACTCGGTTACATCTGACTAACAAAACAAATTTGCGCCAAAAAAACAAAAAAGAAATAAGAAAAATTCTTGCATCTTCTTCCAGTATATATATAATACAATAAAAAGAACAGAACATTTTTTAGGTCTTAAATTTTTAAGCAATTTATCTTTCCTCCTTTCATTTGCTCTGTTTCTTTATTTTCTTAGTTCCATCCGTCCACGCCGACGAGAAGCCGGCGGTGGGACGCCGACGAGAAGCCGGCGGTGGGACGCCGATGGCGACGAGGAGGAGGAAGAGCCGAGAATCCTGCGGGCTTCCTCGAGCTCGTCGGAGAGCGCGTTGATCCGGCGGTGGTAATCCCTCGCCTCTACCACGGCCTCCGCCTCGATCTCCCCCAGTTGAACGCAGAGCCGCTCCTCCGCCTCCTCCACCACCCTCAACTGCGCCCTCGTCCTCTCCAATTCCCTCGTCATCTCCTCCTCCCTCGCCCTCTTCTCCCTAAGCTCCCTCTCCAGCTCCTCGTTCCTCCGTCGCAGCTCCTCCACCTCCTCCGCCGCCGCCGCGGCCTGCCTCAGCTCGAAGCCAAACCCTAGCTTCCCTAACGCCGGATCGGCGATGGCCATTCCGGGAGCCATCGGCGAGAGCCCTTCTCTTTTCTCTGGGTTTTCTAAGAATGCAGGAAACGTACGACAAATTCGGGGGCACCGACAGAGTCGATTTACGAACGCGGAACTAGGACCTCCGGATTTATAGGACGGGCGAGGATGCTAGAGGGCGTCCAGGTTGGATGTAACGGGTTTGGTAAGAGGGTCGAGGAGGCTAGAAGGCGTTCAGGTTCGATGTATCCCGTTCAGTAGGTTTGGGGGGGGGGAGGTCTTTTATCTCGCCACGGTGGCGGCTGGATTTCCGCGGCGGCTGTGCAAACTTGAGAAAAGTGGCGGCGGCTGTGCAAACTTGAGAAAAGTGAGGCCCGCCTTAGAACGACGCCCGTCTGCGTTTATCTATTGCCGTTAAATTTTGAAGTATTTTTTTTTTAATTTGACGTAAACAAAAAGTTTTTTTTTTTTTTATATGGTAGGCATTCCTCCCACTACAACAAAAATAGGCTATTCCGACTCTCATGTGCCGACGTACGAAAGCAGTATCGACAATTTCATAAATGCACCAAAATTTGCCGACGCTTTTTAGTAGCGGAGACGGGGATGAAACTAAGACGATGCTAATTAGCATTATGGAAACCAAATTTATAAGACCGCTCGTCGGAGGCCAAAGAGTAAAAAAAAGTAGACAACACTTAAAACACCGTCCGAAACTAACATACTAAACCCTTCACTTAACGCTAATTTTTTTTCTAAATATATTAAACAGTAACTTAAGACGACGCGTCGGGCACCACTTAAGCCAGACGACGCTTAAAAGGGTTGTCAGACACTACCCCACTCCCGAACAAAATCCCTAACACTTTTAAGATGCTCCCCTAAGCCAACTCTCACCGCCTCTGAGTCCAGGTTGGGGTTTTCCCTTTTCGATTTGCAGAGGAAGGGATTCTAGTGTTGGAGTACGTGCCAAGTGGAAGCGTCCACGAGAAACTCCACGGCGACGGCGCCCTTGCGTGGGCGTAGAGGATGCGGTACCTCCACGAGGGGTCCGGCGAACTCCCGATCATCCATGGCGACATCACGGCGGTGAACGTCGTCCTCGATGGCCGGCTCGACCCGAAGCTCTGCGACTTCGGATCGGCCCGGGCCGGGTTCTCGTTGGCGGTTCGGTCTGCCGAACCGATGGATAAGGCCACCCCCTCCTCCAGCTGCCCCCTTCCAACCCAGACGATGCTTAAAACCAAATCTCTTCTAATGGCATCTGCTGCTACGATTTCCGGTTCAATCTCTCCACATTCGCTCGTCTCCTGCGATGCCAGAGATGCATTTTCTTTTTCCTAATTTTCTTCACCTTTTGGTTTTTTGAGATAGATGGTTCTTGGCGTAGCTGCCCTAATTGGAACCGTGAGGCATTTGGAGGCATTAATCGTGCTGTTGATGCTCAACTGTCCTTTCCAAAGGCGACGGGCCGTGAAGCCGCTCCATGTAGTGAAGCCTGCCAGGAGGAACGACTCCGTGGCGCTGCTGGCGGTAGCGCCGGCTACGATGGCGGAAGTGGTGATGGAGGAGAAAGGGAAGGGGAGGGAGGAGGAAGAGAAGGTGGATTACGATCAGCTGGCGAGAGAGCTCGAGAACGCTTCTTCTCTCGAGATCATGGATAAGACCCTCGAGAAATTTGGAAACGACATCGCCATCGCCTTCAGGTTTAATCTCTTCTCTCTCTGTCTCCTTTTTTTCCTCTTTTTTTTTCTCTTGTGTTCTCTATGGCGGCTGACTGATGGCGAGTCCCGAGCATCGCAACCCATGATAGGCGCCACAACCTCCGGCAGTGAGCATCGCATTCTCCGGCGGTCGTCACCCTTCTTCTATTAGGGACATCTTAATTTTCTTTCTTAGATTTTGAATTCAAATTAGCAATTCATTTGTCGATTTCCTTCCAAATGAAGTTGGCAAATAATTTATTTGTCGATTTCCTTCCGATGGTTATTGCCATTTCATTTATTTTCTTATATTTTCTCTTAATTTCTATGCATAACTATTGATCTAAAGCCAGAAATGTAATATTATTTTGAGTTTGCTAAATGGGAAGGCGCCATGGTACTGGGAGGATGACCTCTGCAAATTTTTCAATGGCCTTTATAGCTTACTAAAAGAGGAAAAAAATTAAATTATTTTTTTTTAAAAATTATTACAATGATCTTTAAAATGTTGTTATAAAAAATATAAAAGATTAATAGCCAACGCTTTGAACCGTCGCTAACTACCCGATGCTTATAAGCGTCGGTTTTTAGCGACACTAAAAAACATCGTTAAAAGCGTCGCTAAAAGCTCACGCCATCAGCGACCCTTTTATGAAGCGTCAGCAGATTTTTTTTTTCCCACCCCCACCTAGCCGATGCTTTTGTGATTTTAAAAAACGTCGGCGAAAAAATTACCGACGTTAATAAGCAATGGTATAGGCTTTAAAAAACGTCAGGTTAGCCTATTTTTGTTGTAGTGTTTGTAGCCACCTACTTGCATATGCCTTCATAGCCACATACTTGCATCAACCACCAATAGATCTCGAAAATAACCGCAGATGAGATTTTCAACAATTTGAATCCACTATGATTCGCAACAAAAGAAGCCATCTAGTTAGCTTCTCTGTTAGCATCTTTGAATGTATGTTTTGCCACATAAAATGTAATACTCAATTTTAATCAAAAAATACCCAGCAATAATGGATGAATAGGCTCCTACGGAAGTTTTTCTGTCATAATCCAGAATATAATTGTTCTAGAGTCCCCTTCCAACATAATATGCTCCATGTTGCTGGAAATTGGACCCGGGGGCGGCCGTCGGCTGAGAAGGGGGAGCTCTGGCGGAAATCAACGGGCGACGATCTATCGGCGGGCGCTGTCCTCCGGGAGACCTGCAAGAAGCCGGTGGTCGGGGTATCCTGCGTCGGCTCTCCGATGCCTAAGTCAGAGGGAGCAAGTGTATATGAGGAGAGATAATGTGTGTCCAGAGTTTCAGCCTCCAGCCCTCTCTAAGGTGGAGGAGTTCTCCTTTTATAGAGGGGTACTGGATTACCTGTGATGTGACAGGACAAGGTTACCGTACAATTAAGCATGTCGCTTGAATTAGTGCATGATCGTGTGAATTAATGCTTTTCCATAGGAGATCAGGCCGGAGCCATGGAATTATCATGGCTGATCGGACGCAACTGAGCTGATTTGCCGTGGGGGAGTTGAGATCCGTAGATAACAGGAGCCATGCGCATTAATTGTTGAGTAAGCCGAAGATGTGCATTGATTGTGGAGTAAGTCGGAGATGTGCATTGATTGTGGAGTAAACCGGAGATGTGCATTGATTGTGGAGTAAGCCGGAGATCCGCAGAAGCCACGCGCATTAATTGCTAGGGCATGGTCTCTGATCGGGCTGCAGAAAGATGTGACCGCGGCCGACAGCTCGGATGCGTTCAGGTCGGGCGCCTTCAGGTCGGGCGCTTTCAGGTCGGGCGTCTGGTCGGACGCCCTCAGGTCGGGTGCTTTTAGGTCGGGCGTCTTCAGGTCGGATGCTCGGTCAGGCACGTGTTGGTCATGCATCGATACGGCTTAAAACGATCCATTTTTACCCCAACACTACCTCCGACTTCCGAGTTCGAGCCGCTCGTGAGCTCGAGCGCGGGAAGTAGCTATTTTTATTGTTGGTATAAACCAAAAAATTTTGAATTATTTCAGCACTCCACGTGTTTCGAGATGTTCATAATGGGAGGAGACGGGGCGACATCCTTTCGTTTCTCAAAGCGTCCTCGTGCCGTGGGCTCATGATGGGGCTCCGCGATCCGACGGGACGCTTCCCTGTTTCGACATTTAAAGCGCCGATCTAAATTGAATATGCCGCTTCGATCTTCAGAGTCGACGCGTGGCATGATCTGGATGGGATGCGGGGTCCTGCCTCGCCGATCCGGATCATCAGAGAGGTCTATATAAACCCCTATCCTAGCCCTAAGGGCTCTTATTTGGCCGTCATTATCGTTTCCTTTTAACATCCTTTTCTTTCACCCTCCTGTTCTTTCCGGCGGCGTTCCGAGGCAATCGATCCTTCTTCCTCTTCAACTCTTCAACGCTTCCGGCGAAGACATCAGTAGGTGTCTCCTCCCCACTTTGTCTGCTCGGAGAGTTTTTGTTTTTATTTTTCCCTTCTTTTCTTCTACTATTTTCTCCTGGGATGGGTCGTGGTCCGGACGAATTCGGGTCTACCTTGAGCATTGAGAAGATGGAGATGACTGAGGAGTGGTTCTTCCCTCAGCGCGGGTTCCGTCTCGAACTCGCGGGACCGGAGGATCGGGTAACGAGACCTCCTCCGGGCCGGATTGGAGTGTATATAGAAACACTCTGGGCCGGCCTGCGTTTCCCCCTCCATGGGTTCGTGAACAAGCTCCTGGCGACGTATCAACTCGTCCCGGCGCAGCTCGCTCCGAACGCATGGAGGATGATCGTCGGTTTTTTATCCTTGTGCCTGGCGCACGGGATACCGACTTCTGTCAACATCTTCCAGTGGTATTTCTTACTGAAGTCTAATCCGGAAGACGGAGAGTGGCTCTACCTTGCCCTTCGGGATGGTCGGCCACTCTTCCGGGGCGCTCCGACATCCATTCACGGATAGAAGGAGAAATTCTTCTTTTTGTCCTCCGAGCGGACGTGGTGGTTCGACCCCAGATGGGGGCAGGCCCGGCTCAAGACCGCCAACAAGCTCCCCTAATTGTCCAAGAGCGAGCAGGGAATCCTCGACGCTTTCTGCGGCCTCGGAGAGAACATTCTTCTAAACGACCTCGTGAGCGAGGACACTCTTGTTAATGTTGGTTTGAGCTCGGCGCGTCCTCAGGGTAAGGGTAGTCGGTAGTTTTGTTTTATTCGTTTTGCTCTTCCTTTGTGTCTTCTTGATATCCTAACTTTTTTCTCTTTTGTGCCTTCAGACGTCCCAAAAATGGTGACAAAAAGTCTTGCCCTCTACGCTTGGTTTCGAAAAAGAACAGCCGAGACGGGTGGAGTTCCGCCCGAGCCGAGGAAGAAGGCTCGGTCTTCGTCTGGCTCGGCTGCTGGGGCGAGCACGACACAGGCCGGGTCTTCCAGGCCTGTTCGGAGGGAGGTTCCGAGCTCCGACCGAGGGGGCTCAAGCTCCGCGGGAGCTTCTGCGGTGCTTACCTGCCCGGTCCCCATCTCTCAGCGTTCTGGTCGGCCGTCCATTCGACCTCAGCAATCGGGGCCCGAGTCGGAAAGCAGCAAAGGGGCTGCAAGGCCGTCCCCGCCGCCGAGTTCAGCAAGGCCCGGCCTCCTGGGTCCCTCAGAGGGTGAAGGCCGTCAGGAGAGGAGGCCTTACTGCCCTGAGTGGGCAGTCTTCGAGGGTGATTCGACCCTCAACAATGCCGAAATGGCGCGGCAGATCTTCCGCTTTGCGCTGCTCCCGGCCGACCAGGCCGAGATCCGGGCCATGACTTTCAATAACTTCCTGTATGAGACTTGCCGCTCCGCCATCCGGGTAAGTTCGCCTCTTATCTCGCTCCCTTTTTTTGTACTCTGTTTTTGATTCTAGCTTACTTTATCTGCTCTGTCTACAACATCTCCATAAGATCGATACATTGATCTCTGTGGCGGCAAACTATCGGGACCGGGCCCGAAGATGTCTGCGGGGGCAACAGGAGGCCGAGAGGAAGCTCGGCGAGGCTGAGTTCTCGTGGAAGGAGCTTCTGATGAGGGTGGAGGCTGGTGAGGATGAGCTTCAAGTGCTAACTGCGGAGCTCAAGGAGGAGAAGGCCGCGCACGCTCTAGCTAGGTCGGAGTTGCGGTCTGCCGAGGCTCGTTTGGCCGAGGCTTGCTCGGCGCTCGCCGTCCGCGAGCAGGAGGTGAAGGGTGCTCAGCGCAAGGTCGAGGAGCTCGAGGCCTGCGAGAAGAGGGCCCAGGAGGAGGCTCAACACGCGGTGCAACTCTTCTAGGAGTCGGAAGAGTTCCACGATCTGTTGGAGGAAGAAGTCGTGGATGGGCTCATCCGCGGTTTCGATGACTTCCACAACCAACTGAAGCGGCTCTGCCCCGACTTCGACCTTAGTCTGCTCGAACCGGAAGTGGGGGTCGAGGAAGAGGAGGATACGCCTGAAGATCCAGCTGCCCAGGCGGCCGAAGAGGCGACACAGGAGGCGTCCGCCGAGGAAGGTCCCGAAGGAGCTTCAGACGCCGCCCCCGAAGCTGCTGGTGACGTGCAGGCCGAGTCCATTGTGGGAGAACCTGCTGAAGCTTCAACAGAAAGTGCCGAGGTGACAGTTGTGGACGACCTCGGCACTGTGCCCGCCGCCTAGGGTTTTGCTTTGTTCCGTCTTTTCTCTTGTTTCTTTTGTAAGTAAGGTCGGCCTCTGAACTCATTGTACGGCCGAGCCTCGACTTTGTACTTAGCCTGTAGGCTTCTATCAATGGATGATTCTTGTTACATTTGCATATTTTTTTTTGTTGCAGATAAGCTTTTATTTGATTAAGCTGAATTCCTTCCAGCGAATTACTCCAACTCTTCGGGCTCGACTAAGTTCATAGACTTAGGCTCCGTAGGTCTAAGTTTCGATCACGCTCGCTAGGCAGTCAAGCTTAGGCTTGATACACTCTAGAAGAACTCGCGTGATCCTTGAATTCGGACTCACCTCGCTGCGCTCTTGAGCTCGGCTCACAAACCGCCGGAGGGTCGCGCTCGGACCCCGGACCTACTAGGTCCAATAGGCGATAGGTTTTAGGAAAGCTTGCGGGGCTTTCGAGCTCAGACTCGTTTCGCCGAGGCCCCAAGTTTGGCTCTCAAGTTGCCGAAAAGTTACGCTCGGACTTCGGGCCCGATGGTCGCTAGGCTTAGGCCCGATACAAGCCTTCAAGCTCGGATTCATTTCGTCGAGCCCCCGAGCTCGAATCTCAAATCGCCGAAGCGCTATGCTTGGAAATAAGTTTTTGAGCTTGGATCAAACCTTGCCGAGCCCTTGAGCTCGGATCTCAAATCGCCGAAGTGCGATGCTCGGACCCAGGACCCCACAGGGGCTTGTCTTTTGGGTCTGTCTTCCGAAAGATCCGAACTGGTCTTCGTGCTCGATTTTTCGGGTATAAGCTCATAAAGGCTTTAGGGCAGGTCTCCGAAGAGACCGTAGATCGAGCTATCGTCGAGGCGCTTTGCGGCTGGTCTCAAGCTCGGTCGAAGTACCAATAAGCGAAATTAAATCTTATGGCAGGTGCCTCGGCATTTCCGAGCTTGACCGGTGTGTCAAGGCTTGTAATTATCGCTACAAGCCTGTGACTTTTGACATTTGGGCTCAGCTGGGCCCTCATCCAGCGGGTTTTACACGGACTGAACCGGAGATCACCAATGAAAAGAGCATGCGCAAGGTCGACGGGACCTCAGCTTAAGATTGGCTCAAAGGAGCATCCCGATCTTGGTCAGGATTCTGTCAAGCGTCCGGCAATATAAATGAATAAATGCAGTGACACAAGCGTGTACCTCTTGCACTGTTGGAGCCAGGCGCTTCGCATTGCGGCCGACCTTTAGGTTCGTTCTCGGGCCCGTAGCCCACGTCAGGCGCGCTGGTTTGGAGTTGTCGTCGGGGAATCCACGTAGGTGCCACCCCTTTGTCGTGTCGGTCGTTACGGGGAGGCCAATAAGGCTATGCCCCGTATATCTTCCCGAAGCCGAGTGAGATCGGGCTCGTCGTCGGCTTTCGGAGCATCTCAACCTTAGTCGGGGGATCAAGCACGAGACCAAGGGAGCTCGGGCTCACTGTCGACCTGGTGTCGCTTCCCGAAGTCGAGGGATCTGGGAACGCACTGTCGACACTCGGGGCATCCCGACCTTAGTCGAGGGATCGAACATGAGATCGAGGGAGCTCAGGCTCGCTGTCGACCTGGTGTCGTTTTCCGAGGTCGAGGGGTATGGGAATGCACTGTCGACACTCGGGACATCCCGATCTTAGTCGAGGGATCGAACACGAGATCGAGGGAGTTCGGGCTTGCTGTCGACCTAGTGTCGCTTTTCGAGGTCGAGAGGTTTGGGAATGCACTGTCGACACTCGGGGCATCCCGACCTTAGTCGAGGGATCGAACACGGGATCGAGGGAGCTCGGGCTCGCTGTCGACTTGATGTCGCTTTCCGAGGTCGAGGGGTTTGAGAACGCACTATCGACACTCGGGGCATCTCGACCTTAGTCGAGGGATCGAACACGAGATCGAGGGAGCTCGGGCTCGCTGTCGACCTGGTGTCGCTTCCTGATGTCGACGGGTCTGGGAACACACTGTCGATACTCGGAGCATCCCGACCTTAGTCGAAGGATCGAACACGAGATCGAGGGAGTTTGGGCTCGCTGTCGACCTGGTGTCGCTTTTCGAGGTCAAGGGGTTTGGAAACGCACTGTCGACACTCGGGGTATCCCGAACTTAGTCGAGGGATCGAACATGAGATTGAGGAAGCTCGGGCTCGTTGTCGACCTGGTGTCGTTTTCCGAGGTCGAGGGGTCTGGGAACGCACTATCGACACTCGGAGCATCCTGACCTTAGTCGAGGGATCGTACGTGAGGTCGAGGGGTATGGGGATGCACTATCGACCTGCGACGCTTTCCGAGGTCGAGGGGTCTAGGAACGCACTGTCGACACTCGGGGCATCCCGACCTTAGTCGAGGGATCGTACGCGAGGTCGAGGGGTCTAGGGACGCACCATCGACCTGCGACGCTTTCCGAGGTCGAGGGGTCTGGGAACGCACTATCGACACTCGGGGTATCCCGATTTTAGTCGGGGTATTCGAGGGAGATCGAAGCCAAGCTCAATATCGGCATGGCGAGACGTTCCAGGCTTGGCTGGGGCATCCAAACTTGGTCCGGCATTCGAGCTTGGTCGGGTAGTCTGAAGATCATAAATATTCCGATATCAGGAGAGACAACATGGTTAAAAGAGAACTGTAGATGAATTATTATAAGGAGAAGATGGGACTCAGGTTTTCGATCACCGAGGACCCCTTAGGGCTCTACTGGTAATACATCCGAAGGTTTTCGGAATTCCAGCTCCGCGGAATGAGGGTCCCTTCGAGGGACTCCAACTTGTACGCTCTGGGTCGCTGGACTCATGCAATCTGGTAGGGCCCTTCCCAATTTGGGGCTAACTTTCTCTGCTCGGTCGGCTGAGAAGCTTCAGCTCTTCTAAGGACGAGGTCCCCCACTTTGAAGAGCTTGGCCTTAACTTTGGAGTTGTAGTATTGGGCTGTCTTCTGTTGGTACCTCGCCATACGGACTCGTGCGGCTTCCCTTGTCTTTTTCACGAGGTCCAAGTTGTTCCAGAGCTGAGAAAAATTGGAGTTGGTGTCCTAGTGCTCCACCCTCGGGGAGGGAAGACCGATTTCCAAGGGGATAATAGCCTCTGTCCCATACGCCAGGTTGAAGGGGGTCTCACCTCTGGGTAGCCGAAATGTAGTCCAATAGGCCTAGAGAACGTTGTATAAGTCCTCGGCCTACTGTCCCTTGGATCGATTGAGCATGACTTTGATCCCCTGCAAAATAGTACGGTTTGTTACCTCGGTTTCTCCATTTATCTATGGATGGGCGCTCGAGACGAAGCGGTGGTCGATGCCAAGCTCGGAGCAGAATTCTCTGAATCAGACATTGTTGAATTGACGGCCGTTGTCAGATATGAGGATGTGGGGGTGTCCAAATCTGCAGATTATTGACTTTCAGATAAAATTCCGCATCTTTTGCTCGGTAATCCGAGCCACCAGCTCGGCCTCGACCCATTTGGTGAAATAGTCGATGGAGACAATCAGAAATTTCTTTGTCCGGTTGCCAGGGGGAATGGTCCCAGAATATCAATTCCTCACTGGGCAAATGGCCAAGGGGCACCGATCGAGGTCAGCGGGGCTGAGGGTCGGCGCTGGATGTTGGCGTTCCGCTGGCACCGGTCGTATATTCGGACGAAGTTCGAGGCGTCTTTCTAAAGTGTGGGCCAGTAGTATCCCTGGCATAGGATCTTGTGGGCCAGTGCTCGACCTCCCAAATGGTTTCCGCAGATTCCTTCGTGAACCTCTCGCATGGCATAATTCGCCTCTGACGGACGAAGACTTCTGAGAAGGGGAGAGGTAATGGATCTGCAGAAGAGTTTGCCTTCATACAATATGTATCGAGAGGCGAGACGCCTGATTCGGCGAGACTCGAGCTCATCGTCGCGTAGGGCTTCATCTTGCAGGTAACTGATGAGCTCGCCCATCCAGCTTGGCTCAGTTTCGATGTAGAGGGTCGGCTCAGGCTCCTCCATGCTGGGCACTTGGAGATACTCGAGCATTGTTGCTTTGGGAAGCTCGCTCATGCGGGAGATCGCCAGTTTCGACAGTTGGTATGCCCTCAGGTTCTCCGACCTTGGGATATGTTGAATGCTGAAGGAGCTTAGAGCAGAGGTGAGATCCCGCACCTTCTGAAGATATTTCTACATCGACGGCTCCCTAGCTTTGAAGTCTCCCAGAATCTGGCTCACGACCAGTTGGGAGTCACTGAAGACCTTTAGGTCGTCTACCTATCTCTTTAGCCAATTTGAGCCCGACGACGAGAGCCTCGTATTCCGCCATGTTGTTCGAGGCAGGAAACTCAAAGCGCAAGGCTTGCTCTGCAATCACCCTGTCCAGGCTGGTAAGGATGAGGCCTGCTCCACTACCCCCCGAGTTCGAGGAGCCATCAATATGTAGAGTCCATGACTGCCCCGGGGTCTCCTCCGCTGGTGCGGATGCGGGCTCAGGCTCATCCGGCATAGTGCACTCGACAATGAAGTCGGCGAGTGCCTGGGCCTTTATCGCTGGCCTCGGTCGGTACTCGAGGTCGAACTCTCCGAGTTCGACTACCTACTTCGTGATTCTTCCAGCACGATCCGACCGTTGCAGGATTTGCTTCATGAGCTGGTCGGTCAGTATGGCCACTGTGTGGGCTTGAAAATTGGGCCGGAGTCTCCGAGCTGAGATGACCAAGGCGAAAATGGTTTTCTCCAGTTTTGAGTATCGGGTCTCAGCGTCTCTCAGGACCCGGCTGGTGTAGTACACTGATTTTTGAAGCTTGTCCTCTTCTCGGACCAGGACCGAGCTCACTACAACCGGGAAGATGGCCAGATACAATTAGAGGAGCTCGCCCTGCTAGGCCTTTGTGAGTAATGGAGGGGAAGTAAGGAGATGCCTGAGCTCTTCAAAAGCTCACTGACACTCCTCCGACCACAGGAAGTCCTTCGGCCGTTTGAGGATTGCAAAGAATGGGAGGCACCGCTCGGCCGATCTGGCAACAAACCTCTCCAGAGCCGCGACCCGTCCTGTGAGTCGCTGTACCTTCTTAACCGTCCTCGGGGGCACCATCTCCTGTAGTGCTCGAATCTTCTCAGAATTTGCTTCGATTCCACGCTGGGTAATCACGAAGCTGAGAAACTTGCCCGAGGTGACTCCGAATGCACACTTAGCGGGATTGAGCTTCATCCGGTACTTTCTGAGTGTGGAGAATGTTTCATTGAGGTCAGCCACATGGTCCTCCATCCTTCGGCTCTTCACCAGCATGTCGTCCACATAGACCTCTATATTTCGGCCTATTTGGTTTTTAAAGATTTGGCTGACCAGTCTTTGATAAGTTGCTCCAGCATTTTTCAAGCCAAAGGGCATCATTTTGTAGCAATAGGTGCCCCCGTCGGTGATGAAGGCCGTCTTCTCCTCATCTTCAGGCGCCATCCGGATTTGGTTATACCCCGAGAAGGCATCCATGAATGTCAGCAGCTTATGCCCCAAGGTGGAGTCCACGAGCTGGTCGATGCTGGAAAGTGGAAAGCTGTCCTTTGGAAAGGCTTTGTTCAGGTCGGTGTAGTTCACGCACATACGCCATTTTCCGTTGGCTTTCTTGACGAGGACCACATTGGCGAACCAGTCTGGATAGGATATCTTCCGGATAAAACCGGCCTTGAGAAGCTTGTCTACTTCCTCGGCCGCTGCTCACTGTCGTTCTGGGGCGGAGCCTCGCTTCTTCTGCTGCACGGGCTTACAGGTTGGTTTCATATGGAGCCGGTGAACCATGACCTCGGGATCTATTCCCGGTATGTCGGCGGACGACCAGGTGAAGACGTCCATGTTGGCACGCATGAACTTGACCAGATGGTGTCTCTCGTGGGCGCTCAGGCCGGAGCCGACCTGCATGGTTAGCTCTGGGCAGTTTTCTTGCAAAGAAATTTGGGTAAGAAGCTCTCCAGGCTCCACTCGTTTCTTTCGAGGGCCGTCCCGTGCCTCCAGGGTTTCGATGGAGAGCGTCCGACCTGGTGTTGGAGTTGATGCTTCAGCCGATCGCTCCCCTTGGCTTGGTGTTTTAGCCGGTTGCTTTGCATTGTGGGTTGCCATGTAGCACCATTTTGCTACTGACTGGTCTCCACGAACTTCGTCCACTCCTTGGCTAGTTGGGAACCGCATGAGCAGGTGGCTGGTCGAGACCACAGCTCGGAGGGCGTTCAGCCCTGGTCGTCCAAGAATGGCGTTGTAAGCCGAAGGCGGGCGGACCACTAGGAAATTCATCCTTACAGTACTTTCTCGGGGGGCGAGCCCGACCGTGACTAAGAGGCCGACCTTGCCCTCCACTGGGACCGAATTTTCGGTAAATCCGACCAGCGGGGCGTATTCTCCGGAGCTGGATCTCAGCCATCCCCATCTTTTGATAGGCATCATAGTACAAAATATTTACCGAGCATCCATTATCTACTAAGGCGCGCTTTACATCAAACTTATTTACAATCATAGAGATGACCACAGCATCATCATGAGGGGTTTCAACCCCTTCTAAATCCTCGTCCGAAAATGAGATGGCTTCAGAAGTGCACGGGTGTTTTGGGGGAACCCTTTCCTCGGCTGGCTCTCTGAGCGAGGTTCCACCAATGGTGTTGATGGTGCCGGCGATGGGCCTGTTGGCATTCGGATCTTCGGGCTACGTGGTGTTTTTCGCTAGCCTCCTTTCCTCACGCCGGTTCCGCACGAACCGGTTCAGCACTCCATGGTGGATGAGTGCCTCGATCTCGTCCCAAAGCTGGAAGCAATCCTCCGTGTCATGACCTTGGTCTTGGTGGAAGCGGCTGTACTGTATTGGATTGTGCCGAGCTCCAGGATCCCGCATCGGGGGTGGAGGCCGAAAATAATCTCGTCCCTCGATCTCCATGAGGATCTTTGTCCGGGGAGCATTGAGGGGAGTGTAATTCTTATACCTCCCGAAGGGCACTCGTGGCCGCGCTGGAGATCTTGGTCGAGGCTGCCCCCGTGGCCTAGGTGGACTCCTCAGCCGAGGCAGATTCTTGTTTCAGCGAGGAGATTGGCTTTTAGGACGTCCGCGCTCCTCGCAACATCTCTTCTGCTTCTTGGAGGTCTGCTCGGTCGCACTCCGCCTGGAAGCAATGGCCTCTTCGGCCTTTGCATACTTTCAAGCTCGGACGAGCATTTCTGTGTAGTCGGCGGAAAAGCTCTTCTCGATGGAGAAGAGGAACCTATAGGACCGAGCCCAAGTCTTTAGTGCCGACATGGCTACCGACTGGTCGAGCTCGCGGACCTCCCAGGTTGCGGCGGTGAAACGGTTGAGATAGTCTTTGAGAGACTCTCCCTCCCTTTGTTTGATGTCAAGAAGGGAGTTCGAAGTTCGCCGCTGACGTCGGCTGGCAGCAAAGTTGGTGGTGAACTGCCTGCCGAGCTGCTCAAAGGAAGACACTGTACTGGACTTCAGCCCGGAAAACCAAAGCCAAGCCACTCCCCGAAGCGTCGCTGGGAAGGCCTTGCAGAGCATAGCCTCCGAGGACCCTTGCAATGCCATGAGGGCTCGGTAATTCTCCAGATGGTCGAGGGGGTCGGTCGTGCCATTATAGGGCTCTACCTAGGGCATTTTGAACCTTGATGGGATCGGCTCATCCTCGATCTGGTGGGAGAAGAGGGACTTGGTGGTGAACTCAAAGTCTCCCTCGCATCTCGCCTTCTTGCTATGGAGCGCCTCAATCTGGCGCTCAAGCTTCTCGACCTTCCTGTCAAGCTCTCCACTTTGGAGGATCGCCACGGTGTTTTGCTCTGGTGCAAGCCGTCCCGTGACTGATTCGGCTTCCGATGGCTGCAGCCCATCGCCTAGGCCTCTCCCTGGTTGCCCTCTCCAGGGAGACGCTCGGCCTGAGCCTTGGCAACAGCATCGCTCCTCGGCCCTCGAAGAGCCGTGGAGGTTCTGGCCCTAGGGTGGTTGTCCATTTGGAGGAAGCGTCGGCGGGACCTGTTCCTGCAGGGGCGGCTGAGGCTCCATACATTGCAGGCCCTGGACCACCGCGGCTAGGGCTTGAACTTGTTACACCAGGATGCTAAACTGTTCCGGCTGGACCTGGGGGGCCGGGTCCATCGGAGATCTTATTGGTGAATTCTGGACAGAGTGTCCAGAACTTGGCGGGGGACGTCGGCAGGCGTTGGAGGCTCCTTTGCTTCTCAACTTCATGGCCACGACTCGGGCCCTTCCTCTAGCGCTAACTGTTGCTAGAAATTGGACCCGAGGGCGGCCGTCGGTTGAGAAGGGGGAGCTCTGGCGGGAATCAACGGGCGGCGATCTGTGGGCGGGCAGCATCCTCCGAGAGACCTGCAAGAAGTCGGTGGCCGAGGTATCCAGCGTCGGCCCTCCGATGCCTAAGTCAGAAGGGGCAAGTGTATATGAGGAGAGATAATGTGTGTCCAGAGTTTCAGCCTCCTGCCCCCTCTAAGGTGAGGAGTTCTTCTTTTATAGAGGAATACTGGGTTACCTGTGATGTGACGGGACAAGGTTACCGTACGATTGAGTATGTCACATGAATTAGTGCGCGATCGTGTGAATTAATGCCTTTCCATAGGAGATCAGGCTAGAGCCATGGAATTGTCACAGCTGACCGGACGCAGCCGAGCTGATTTGCTATGGGGGAGTTGAGATCCGTAGATAACAGGAGCCATGCGCATTAATTGTTGAGTAAGCCGAAGATGTGCAGTGATTGTGGAGTAAGTCGGAGATGTGCATTGATTGTGGAGTAAGCCGAAGATGTGCATTGATTGTGGAGTAAGCCGGAGATCCGCAGAGGCCACGCCCATTAATTTTTAGGGCGGTGGCAGGGCATGGTCTCTGATCGGGTTGCAGAAAGATGTGACCGCGGCCGGCAGCTCGGATGCGTTCAGGTCGGGCGCCCTCAGATAGGGCACCCTCAGGTCGGGCGCCTGGTCGGGCGCCCTCAGGTCGGGCGCCCTCAGGTCGGATGCCCGGTAGGCACGTGTTGGTCATGCATCGATACGGCTTAAAACGACTCATTTTTACCCCAACACTCCACATATAGAACAATGATAGGATACAACCCTTCAGCCTTTAATTCAACTAGTGAGATTGCAACATCATGGAGATGAGAGCCTCCTACTACAACAAAAGCTGCCTTGAAATTATTAATAATAAAATCTGCTTTACCAATCCGACTCTTGTTCTTCACACTGCCATCAAAGTTGATTTTGATGAAATTAGAGGGTGGGGTTCCCAGGTGTAAAATAAAGGGGTTTCATTCTAAATATTGTTCACCCTATTTCATTTTATTTCTTACATTTTGCAAACAAAAACAATGTGATCTAGAGTACTGTAAATAGAGTCACATGCAACTCAAGATGCAAGTTTAGATGCCTGCAACTAAAATTGTACAATACAATGAGTAGCTTATTACATATGTAATAGGACCCTACCCATATAATCCGTTTACTAAATAAGTTGAGTCAAGTTAAACAAATTAAGTGAGTTTTTAATAAGTTAAATGGATTTAAATAGATTAAATATGTTAAGCGAGTCAAGTTAGACATGACAAAAATAGATTAAGAAGGTTTTAAATAGGGTAAATAGGTCTTAAAGGAGTTAAATGAGTGAGGTCATGACCTGACCCAATTATTATATGGGTTAAGAGGTCAAAAGTCTAAACTTGAACCTAATCTATTTAATAAACAAGATTGGAAGGGTTGATCAGTTTATAACTCAAATCTATTTATGTCAAACCAAACCTACTTAAAATAGGTCATTTGCATGTTGGGTTGATGGGTTGAATCATAAATTGCCATACCTATCTCATACTTCACCATGCCACCCTTCTCCTTCACCTCACCTCTTCCTTCCCCACCACTACCCACTTCCTCTGCTCCTCCTTTTCACCTTCACTACCATCCTCCAAGTCTACATCACCATTTGATCCTCCCTATTAGTGCCTAGGCCCATGCTCAAGCCCTTGCCACTAGTGGCTTCGACATCGACCTCTTTATTTAGAAGACCCTCATCTTTTTGTATACTACCAGAGACAACCCTTTTTTCCCAAACTTTCCTTCAAGTGCAAGAAGTGAACTTTCTTATAATTTGACCACTAGTTCTACCTTAACTACAGAGCTTCAAATAGCTTGTTACCTCAAGTTGCAGGTACAAGCTAGCCTACTTGTTGGATGTCTCCAACTCAAATTATATAGTAGGTTGAGTTACTCATTAGGTTCCAAGTTAAAACTATCTTGTGTTAGGTCAACTTGAAGAAATCTTCTAGTATATGAAAGAACGAAAAAGTGCTTTCAATGTTGTGGAATAAGATAAATGCTCGAGTATGTTTCTCAATTTTAAAAAAAGTTTTTTTCTTTCTTTTCTTTTCCTTTCCTCCACTCCGCTTCCTCCTCCATTGTCGCCCATCCTTTCTATGTCTGCCTGCAGCCTCACCCGTCACTCATTCCCTCCTTAAGGGCATCCACATACATGCCCAAGCCATTGCCACCGGCAGTTTTGACGTCGATCTCTTTATTCAGAATACTCTCATTTCTATGTATGTAAGTGCTCTGACTCAACATCCAAACACAAGATGTTCGATGGAATATCTATACGAGATCTCTCTTTTTCATAGACTTTCCTCCAAACACAAGAAGTAAGCTTTCTTATAAGTCGAGTATTGTAACATAAGTCATTGCTAGTTGAGTCACAATGCAACTTCAATTGCAGGATTCTAAGCATTTCCTTGATATAGTTGATAGAGATTCAATTCTGGTTAAACACATCCTTTAATGTACAGAGATAATGGGAAGAGTATAAGATAAAAAGTAGATATTAATCAATTTTTTATCTCAAAAAAATAAATACTATAATAATTATACAGTCTCCTTAAGCAATATGTATGGCAAAGAAAAATAGTAATCATTGTAACATATTATTTAGTAGTAATAATATATGATAACATAAATAATTATTATTAGTTGAAAATGTATTTTTACATAAAAATATAATTTTAAAAATTTAAATTTTATATACCATTTCTTTAAAAATGATCGTATAATCTAAAAATAGTTTTTTTATTTACAAAATGGAAAGAAAATATCATTATTTTTGTTCATTTTCTATTACTATAATATATCATAACAGATTAGAATAAAATTGTTTAGATATAAAAATTAAAGGTAATATTTTTTGAAACAAATATTGTCCGTCATAACGGCATAACATGCTATTTAGAGCTTGCACACGGGTGAGGACCAGTGGTTAGTTCAAAATGTATTCATATCTAAATTAATAACAAGAGCATATAACTTACCTGGTCTAAACCTCTGCGATAGTCTTGTTCCTTTTCTTGAAAGGTCACAAGTTAGAGGCATGTTATGCATAGTTTCTATTTGGTATTATATGCAGGATATGTACTTGTAACTTGGCTTAATTTCTTCTGTTTTGTGAGTAAATAGATATGATTCTTATCCAATACAAGAACGATTTCATATCACTACTTTATAGAAGTCTTGCTCGCTTTGTTCCTATTGTTGCAATTTAAGCTGATCTAATCCAATCATATGTCTGGTTAAAATTTTTGGAGTAGGACCATGTTGGAGTTCACTCTTTTTTTGGTATAAGGTTCACCTCAGGGTTTGTATTTTGTTTAGCCATGTTAAATTTCGATGATCAACCTAATTCAAATCTTCCAAATTGTACTCATGGTGGTCCAGCTACAACTTCAAGACAGGGGTAGCAATAGTTGGGTTCATCTCAGGTTCATGTCGAGCCAAATGTTCAAATAAACCAATTCAACTTTGACAATTGGACTCGACACCAAGTGAGGACTCACTCGACCTAAACCAACCTATTCCCACCCCATCTCCATATAACAGCGAATTGGAATCCATTCTCCATTCAAATCTGACCCAGTCTGACCTGACCCAGATAAAATTCAATTCTCATGGCTCCACTAAGGTGGAAGCTTCAAACCAGACCTGACCTTTTCCAATTTTGGGTCAAAAATGCTGACCAAACCCAGCCCAATCTTAACCCTTGGCCGGAACCAGCCAAGAGAGAATTAGGTTTACAGTTGGTGTGGATTCACGGAGAGGGTACGTAGGTCATTTCAGTTAAGTAGGCTATTAGGGTTTCGGCACTCGCTCGTATATATACCTCCGATGGCTCCCATTTCAACCCATGGCCATGGGTTTCAACGTTTCAAAGCTTCAAAAAAAATCATCGCAGCCCCAACTTTTCCAGATTGAAGGTCTTTTGGGCTGCTCTTCGGTCTTTGTTACGCTATCATTCTCTCCTTAGCTTTAAGAATTTTGCTCGATTTGTTTCGTTTTGTTATTGTTTTGGTATTTATGGATTCATGTGTTGTCGAGCAATGAATCAGGCAGCCCCTTTGCCCAATCCACTGGCACTGGAGGTGTTGTTTTGCTCGGAGAATAACGTCTAGCTTTTGCTCTTCAGATTGGCTGAGAGGAAGGGGGCTTCTCCCTTTCTCCCTGAGGCTGATCTAGTAGGCTTAAGTACATCTCCTTTTCATGGATCCAATTAGGCTATTTTTTTTGTTCAAATTCGATCATTCAATTGATATCATTTCTATTTTTCTTTAGTTTTTGTTCGTAATTTGTTAATCTAGTAATAAATATTTGATCAGTGGAAGAATTTAAATTTGCTCCCTTTGCCAATTTTATCTGCTCCAATTAGGTAAGGAGAAAGGGCTCCATATCTAGTATTGACAAAACTAGATCCTTAGAATTATAGGAAGGAAGGGTATGTCTTGAAGAGTCTTGGAAGCTATTGCTAACAATTAGTTCTTGTGAAAGCTATGGTGGATGGTTTGGCGATGGATCACTTTCTTGCGAGCAATACATCAAACCAGAGGTGGCCATTTTGGTTATTGAACTCCCGAGGCAAAACATTGCGCATATTGGTGTTTGAGTGATTGTCTCAATGAACAAAGACACTAAAACGATCCAATAATTTTTGACCTTGGACGGGACATTAGATTCCAAAGAGTAATCCAAAACCCTAACATGTTAAACCATTATTCTTAGCTCTCCTTAATAAACGAGGATGGCTGAGTGACTTTGCCGGAAAGTTCTATTGTTTGTGTTAGATAGCTCATATATTCTAATTTTGTTATTTTGTTTCTAATTTAGTTATTCGAATTATCTTAGAACTTTTTTGTATAAATTTACTCTTTTTTAAGAATTGAAATCATTATATCTAGCCTATTAGCTTGATTCGGGCGAAATGAAGCATGCCATATTGTACTGATTCAATACTGGTATTGGTATGCGGCAAGTGTGGCAAAGCGATACTCGGTGACTTTGTGCCGTATTGATATAGTATTAATATGACATTGGTATGGGGTCTAGTATCAAGACGGCGAATCTTGATTGCAAACATATAACTTGAGACTATAGCATGACGATAAATTTATATCATAGGTTGAGTTGGTTATAAGTAGGGCTAAAGACAAAGTGATATTAGTATACATAATATGCCATTTCTGCTTGGCTTATGTGATTTGTATACTAAGCTGATGCTTGTATCAACAATTATGCTACAAATGCTAAAATAAAATAATGAATCAATACTATAATTTTTTTGTGTATGATATGATCAAATTTCATCATTTAATTATCTGAGATAAATCTTAAAGTCACCCAACTTTCTTTTTCTATTTCCTGGATCAAGCAAATCATCAAAGGAAGAACAAAGGAATCGCCCCATCGACTGTGCTTCTCGAAATGGAGACTTTGGTTCTATTTCACCTCAACAATGTTGATCCAAACTGCCACTTGAATAAATAGGAATTATCCAAATGATCTGTACCATGACATTAAGGAAATAACCTACCAATAAATTGATATCCTACTCACTTGAGCTGGCGATCACTTTATCAACCTTGGCCATTTTGCTGGGGAGTTGAACGTTGCAAGGCATTTCTGGAGACAAATGCAGGGTGTACACCATTAATGTCCGGATGGTCACAATTGACCTTCTGAATTGGCCTGCAATTTATTTCCCTGATCGGACAAAGGATTTCCAAACAGGTGAGGATTTTGAAGGGGTATTTGAAGTTGCTAATGCAAGAAATATTCCTGCACCACCTTCTTGCACTTTCTATAACTCATGGGCTCAAATATTGACATGCAATCATCAACAAAAAGAAGATGAGATGACTGAATTTACCAAAAAATAGAACTGGACCGAGGACATGACCATGAAATGTACTTCCAGAATTCTTTGACATGGGTTCAATTGGTGCCGGGCTAAGTTGACTCAAGCCAGATCGAAATGGACATTTAACTTCATAAGCTTGAATTGATTTCAAGACAGCTTGGGTTTATGCAAACCAATCGGGTTGTTTGACCTTGGCAAAATTTTTATAATGGATCCTTAACAAATCCCACTTGTGCCTGACCTCCTAAGTCATTGGTAGCGCTCCCGGCCAAACTTAATCCATATTTTTATAGCCAAGCTTTCAACTCTCAAAGTATCTGAAATCTGACTTCAATCAGTATAACTCAATCCAAACTACCTTAAGCCAAACGGACCACAACCTGGCTTAACCCACCCAAATTGCTACCCTACCTCGGTACCAATTGGATCCAACATGTAGCATGACATCAACAACTGAGACAGCTTACTCACAAAGTCATAGTTATAATTGCAAACATCATTGGTGTCTGCCACTTGGATTCCGCAGGGGACGTGGGCCCATGGTGCCACCTACGCCCTCGCGTCCACTTTAATCCTTCCCCTCCGTGCTCCTTAGGATGCATGCACCTTGGACGCTTCCTTTTTGCCAATCCGCTTCCATCCTAAGATCTTGTTTGTAGAAGTTGTTATCTTGTTTGTAGAAGTTGTTAGCAGTAGAGCTGTTGGAAGTAAAGTTGTTTGAAGTAAAACTTTTACAAAAAGCTGTTTGCTGTTTGATAACTATATTTTTAAAGTGTTGTGATACTTTAACATGTGTTTGGTAAATAAACTGAAAAAGTATTTTTGTATAACAAAATTACCATAAAGGACCATGCATAGTATTATACAACAGCCCCCAATAAAACATAACATATATTAATACATAATGCACGATATAGTATAATATTACTGTAATATAAAATAATATTATTATAATATAGTAATATAACATTGCATAGCATAGTAACATAACATATTAATGTATTATGATATAATATAATATATATTATATTTATAATATAATACAATAATAAAGATATAAAATATTATAATTATTAGTATAAATTATTTTTTCTTAATATAACGTAATATTAAA
>JAOXJJ010000395.1:4739870-4749926 GCA_025769935.1 Phoenix roebelenii | reverse complement strand
CGTGTACGACCATGACAGACACTTCGTCTACGCAACAATTAAAGCGTATGGCTCTCCCAAACGTCGAGTTCACTCAATAATTAAAAGGGTATGGCTCCTGTTGTCTACAGATATCTAGTTTTCTACGGCAGCCCTGCTCGGCCATAAATACCATCACGGCTTCGTAATGATACAAAAGCTCCAGTCCAGTCCTCTACGGAAGCAGCATCAGTTCGCACGTTCGGGCATTAACTCACCCCACCAGTCTAATCATACGACAGGGCCCTCGCTCTGTCACCTCGCAGGTAAACCCGTCACCCTCCTATAAATGGAAAACTCCCTGGAGGGGACCGGGAGGACTCTCTCCTAGAAAAAAGAACCAACACTTCGTTCTACACATATTCTTCTTGCCCCCCTCTGACTTAGGCATCGGAGGGCCGGCGCCGGAAAGCCCGGCTACCGGCTTCTGTGCAGGTCTCCCGGAGGACGCCGCCCGCCGATGGATCGCCGCTCATCGACTCGCACCGGAGCTCCTCCTCCTCGGCCGAGTGATCACCCCCGGTTCCAATTTTCAGCAACAGGTGCCTCTTCATTATTTTCTTTTTTGGAAAGCATGACTAGTTCAAGAGGTCATTTAGATGTCAATATTTATTGATATACCGAAGTTGATCGTCAAAATTAAACTCTCTCACCGTCGCCTCAATCCCGAGGCTAAGTGAGCCGGTCCTTGGAGGATCAATCTTTTGTTCATGATATACTAACTCTCCTTCTTACTAATTTTGTAGACTTCAAAATCCAACGCATGTACAGAGAGGCCAATAGCGTTATAGTACGTTTACTAAGAATCTTAGATATATGTACAACAAATATAATGACAAGAGCAATGTGCCGCTATCTCCTTTATTATAGAATTAAAAGTAATCACGTACAAGAGTATCGCAAGTTATTATACATTTATCTAACTTGGCTTGCAGCTCCACTGGTGCAACACAATCAAACAGCACTACTATTTGACAAAGGTGTACCACATGTTGCTCTAATTCACATTTTTATTCCCCATGCGGGCATTACCAATGCATTAGAATTTACACCGCCTCTGTAATAAAACACAGAAAAGAAAAGGTTAACATCCACAGTGGCAGTGCTAATTGCTAATAAATGCAAGTTGGATCTTGAACTTTTTCTTAAATACCTAATTAAGTAGACTCAAACGTGAGTCCAGCATTAACATCAGTTACAATAATTTGTATTAGAAAACCTATATCTATACTCATTTGCTGTCCTTATTTCCCTGAGCTAGTTGCCTTAACCAAGTAGTGCGCTCATATCATTTACAGACTTTTTCACATATATACCCTTGAATATATGATTTATCACATATTTACCCTCCAAAAGTCACTATTTACATATATAACCCTCAAATCATATTATTTTTGCAAGAATACACCTCATGTTAAATTTTTAAGTGACAAGTCTTATTTAATTAGCATGTTGAGTGTAAAAGCATGGTAGTATCATTTTGTATTTATATCCTTGACAAAATTTTAACATTTGATCTATTAGATAAAGAGTTATATTTTTATACAAAATTTTTTAGGGTGCTACTGCAAAGGTAAAACAAACATATAAAATTTTCATGCTTCAAGTCTTTAATTTTACTTTTAATGGCATATCAGTTTCTAAACAAGGCCTTGTAATTAGATAAATACAACAAGACAGATAAGGGTATATATCTGTAAGATCTAGTTCCCATTCTATTTATCTATAACAAAGTTATTAAATTGTAATCATGTCAAACAAATTAAATTTGGGAAGAAATATTTTTGCATAACTATATTAAGGTAGCTTTTTCTTCCAAACTTGTAAGAACCAAGTATTATGTGCCCAAGCTGTCATGCTTAGTTGGTAGCCCTAGTGACTCTTGGCTAATATGTAAATATGCTAAAAGTGAAAGCATGCACACAATCTCCAATATGGAAAACTCTATTTTCCAATGATCTAAACCTAAATTTATTTCCAATCAATGATTACTATTAGGACATGCAGAGCTGAGAGTGGACAACTCCATTTTCTAGTAATCAATAATCTAAGTATATCTAGGCACGCAAAAAGGAGTGTCCCTATCACTATTTCCCTGTTACTTATAATCTAAATTTATGGAATGTCGATATTGCTATAGACATGTCAATAGGAGTGGATGAAAATGGTTGATAGAATATAATTAAATGGCATTCACCATGCTCTCACATGCAGAACCATCAAGAGGGTACCATTGTCCTCCAGCTGCAAACCCATGTTTACCCGACTTTTAGTCCTAGCTTTTATCAGTTATTTCTACATGCTCATCAAAGCATGGTATATAGCATCCTTCTAAGTCCTAGAAAGAAAAATAAAATAAAATAAAATAAATATAAATTTTGCTTTTTTTTGTAGAAAAATATTTTTTGTAAATAATTTTCACAAATAATTATTTGGAAGATCACCAATTTAGGAGTGAGTTATTCATGGAAGAGCATCCTCAAGGGTTTGAGCTTGGATAATTATAGTACCGGTGAGTCTCCCTCTCTTTCTTTTTTAAAATGGAAAAAGAAATCATTTTGTCATTTTTAAAATGAAGCAAGATACTCTTAACATTTTATCTTACATGTATGACTCATATAATAGTACGGATCATCCTTCTATTCACCACTCCATCCATTGCTCCTATGTGGCAATCAGAGAATGGTGGTGGTACATTGGGGGTAGGTTGCATCAAGTGAGATCTTTGGTTCTATTTGGGGTGGCAAGGTTTGACTAACAAAATTTGACTCAAGCCGTAAACCCACACAAGCACACCTAAGATTGAATCAGTTCCTAGGTAACCCAAAATCAGCCTAATTACAAACTGGTGGCTTTGGGTTTATCTCACAAATCTGATTCAGAAAAAATAAAATAATATAAATAAAATAACTATAAATTTTTTGTTCTTGTAGAAAAGAAATTATTTTTTGTGAATAGTTTTCAAAAATAATTGTTTGGAAGAGCAACAATTTTGAGTTATTCATGGAAGAAAAAGATATCCGTAGCCACAATATACCGGAAGGTTTCATTTACGCTCTTCAGCACTCTAATCATTGGTATTTTAAATTGGGGCATCCCATATGGTCAAACACAGGCCAACTGCTTACAAGGTAGAGGTTTTGGATTCAAGTCTTACATGGTGCGTCCTCAATGATTTGAGCTTGTGTTATTGTTGCAACTGAGTCTCCCTCTTTCTTTAACTGAGCATCGGTTAGGCAAGATACTCTTAACCTTTTTATCTTATGACTCAGTTAACAGTACTGCTACAGATCATCCACCTATTCACCACCCCATTCATCCCTCCAATGTGGCAATTAGAGAATGGTTGTACTATTGGGGGTGCCAAATTTGACCAGCAAAGTTTGACTCAAACCCATCAACCATACAAGCACACTTGGAATAAATGCGTTTAGGTGGGGTTTTTCATAATTAAGTCGGTTCCTTGGTGACCCAAATCAGTCTGTTTATAAATTGTACGTTTGAGTTTACTTCACAAACCCGATGAGCCACTACTCAAGGTGATCTATCAGGAACCAATTGATTCCACATCTAATATGGTCGATAATTCTATGGGATCAGGGTAGGCTTTAGGAATTTATGTTTTGAGATTGCATACTAATTTTGTCCTTTATTTGTTTATTACCGTCATATCTCCTAAGTTTCCAAATTTATTGTGATTGTGAATACATGTTTGAAATTAAATTTGATTTTGTTGTATGTGATCTTTGAGTATCACATTTTTAGTTATATATGACTGAGGAGTCAAAATTTTGAATGAGTTGATGGGTGGACATGCATGGGTTCATATAAAATAAATGGCTTTACTACGAATTTTTACATTCTAAACCAATTGTTAAGGGGTCTTGCAGGAGTTGAGAGTTTTTGACCAAAACATGGTTTGCCAAGAGTCAAACCCAAACTAAATTCATCCATTGCCACCTCTAGGTACTATCAAGCAATCACTGACTTCGTCATTGAATCGGTGAATAGAAAATTGATGTGATAGATGACCTTGAACATTTTTCTACAAATATATGTTACTTATATCTCTAAATCTAAAGTAATGATCCAAAATAAAGTGTCATTTTTTTTTCTTCCCCCTGTGATGTAGACGTCCAAGCTCTTTTATAGCTTGTCTGGTGTTTACATTCATTTTGTTTACCAAAAAGTGTATCAATTTGGACTAAATGAAGCTTTTCTTATTTGTATTTTTGATCAATTTCTTCTGATTCCTCTTATGTTGATTAAAATACAAGAACTAATCAAAGGAGTTATTTCTAGATTGGATTGAACTAGTTTTACTAGGTTGGACTGAACTAGATTAAGTGACTAATGTGCAGTTTGTTTATGTCCACTAGTCAAGCAAACTATGTTAGTATTGGACTAAACCTTCAATTATTAGGGTATGTTGGAGACCAAGGGTAACGACACAGTATTTGTAAGTGGACCATAAAACTTAAGGTCCACCTATATTCTAATTCTTTGAAGCCAATTATCCAATACTAGTAGATCAGGTATATCCATATCCGTATCCATATTTTTTAAAAAAATATGAAAATAGATACGGGTATCAAATGAATATCAAAATTAGAATCCATGTTTCTTCTAAATTGACACAAATACAAATAAGATATTAAGCACTTAATATCTATATTTATCCTGTGTAGATATGGATACTAGTGAGATAATAGTTATATCCTTTTTTTTTTACCCAAATACATATATAAGTTAGATATTATTTGGATATAAATCAGATTTGTAGTATAACTTAATAATGAAAACTAATATTAATTATATAATCATAAATAATAGAAACATAATTCACTATGTAGAATAAATGCGACATAAGAAAATTAAAGATTTAAGACATGGTTTTTAAACCTACATGTTTGGACATCGATCTTGTCAAGAGTCCAAATTACTAGATCAACTAGATTTTTATTAAAATATTAAAAATTTAAATTCTGTAAAGTAAAAATATAATACAAAGATTACTAATAAATTGTCAGAGCAAATAATGATTAAAATATGAAATATAATAGTGTACATGAAATAGTTATTTAATGACCTAAATGTTTTTGAATAAGTAAAAAGAATGAGCCATATAAAGTAGATGGTTGGGTGTTTTTTTTTAACTCAGATATTTTGGGCATCTTGTTATATGGATATCCAGATTCAAATCTAGAAAAAAAATCAAGTATATCTAAATCTAGATATGTATCTAGCAAATTTCTATAATAATATTTGGATCGTAGCAAATTTTTATAATAATATTTGGATCTATAATTGGATTCAATTAGACTAAGAAATCAGTATCCAAATTCGGCCTAAATTGGATACAGAAATACATACCGTTAATTTTTTTTTCGACCTCTTTCCAAACTATGGGTACCCCATCCCATTCCTAGCCCTCAAGACTATCAAGGTTGCCAACACACCATGTAATATTTTACACATCTCTCTATATGTATGCACTAGAGTAAGCAACCTATCCCTCCCCCCTAAAAGAACTACAAAATAAACATTCCACGGCAAAATTCTTCTAAATGATTAAATCTAAAATCTAATCATAATTCCATGATAATCAATCTAAAATATTATCATAATCCATGATAATAAATCTAAAATTCTACTAGAAGATCATAAATAATCAAGATTTCTTTTTCAAAACATCGAATAGAAAAAGTTGCTTATCCAATTATGCCTCAAGTTGGTCTTCATGGCCAATTATGCAAGTGAAAAATCTACCAAAAGGCTAAACTACTATTTTTCTACTCTTATCATTGCAGCCACAATCTTTCATGACTGAAGTACTAAATAAATTTTAATTTAAAATCAAACATTCTAGTCAAAGTCTTAATTATATAAATCATGCAAAATCTATGTTCTGATGGATTTTAAAGAAAGAATTGTAATACAAATTTTTAAACTAGCTATCCTAGTACAAGCGTGTACACTCTATATAACCAGCAATATATTTTATCTTAAAAAAGGAATTGCTCATTGCAGCTAAAAATGCAACCTTGTTTTTCTTGTAAATATGCAACCTTGCCCTTCCCACTAAAAGTCACAAAGAACCAGTAATTACTGTATAAATATTGGAATATATATTCACATGTAGAAGGGATCCTAGTACGACCACCAAATACTAGAGTAAGGTTAAGAAAATTAGTGATAATATACTAAATTGACATTGTATAAACATGTATATACCTTTTACAACTACTAGAAACAATGCAGTACTACTAATTATTATTGTATGAATGTTGAAACAATACATATAGAATTACGATGAATCCTAGTATGGCCAAAAAATATAATAGTACAATAAAATAATACTAACCAATTTTGTTTAAGCATGTATAGATCATTTACAACTATTAAAAGTTATGTAATGTTGCTATTAGTACTTCTCACTTTACAAATACTAAAAAAGTTATGTATGAGTATAAAGAATGCTCGGGCAGCCATGAAATGTTACACTACATGTTACTAGACCTTGCATATATACAAATATTAAAATTTGTAACAAATATTAATGAACCTTGTATAAGGATACAGAGATCTTGTTGAACCACCAAAAGTCACTTAGAACTAATAAGTGTTATTCTATAGATGTTGAAAGGGTTTTTTGCATATATACCCTTATATCTAAAATTACATTAACACCGTCACAAATTTGCTACTTAAATGCACGTATACCCTCATTAATTATTATTTTTGTATGTATACCATTATAAATATCTAAAATTATGTGTATACCCTCACAAATTCATTACTTCATGTATACCCTTATAAATTATTTGTTTTCTCTTAATTACTTACATGTATATATCCTCATTAATTATTATGTTCATACGTATACCATTATAAATATCTAAATTTTTTTTTATATCCTCACAAATTCATTACTTGCATGTATACCCTTATAAGTTTTTTTTTTTTCATGTGCACCCTTATAAATTACAACTTTTTACGTGTGTATATGCCCTTAACTCAATAAAGGTAGATGTGCAAAAAAAAAAAAATTTAAGGATATACTGACAAATAGTAAATTTGTGAGAGTATATATTTAAAATGAACATTTTATATAGGTATAAATGTAAGTACCAAATTTACAAGGATATGCATTCAATTTTAGATATTTATAATAGTATACATGGAAAAAAGATAATTTACATGGGTATGTATGTAGATAGCAAATTTATAAGGGTACACATATAGATAGCAAATTTACGAGGGTACACAAACAATTTCAAATATTTATAAAGGTATATGCAAAAGGCCATATCAAAAATATATTTATGACAATAAGTGGCCTAGTAGAGATATAAAATACTGTATTGAAGGTTAAAAAATAATAACAAATACCAATGAACCTTATATAAATGTATGGAACTTGTATGGTTACCAAAGACCATGTATTATCACTAGTTTTTGTTATATAGATATATGTATACAATTAAAAGAGACCCTGAACATACATAAACATATACAAGCCTTGTACAATCACTAAAAACATACTACTACTAAATATCATTATACGTCTATCAGAAATACTTATACTATTATAAGAGATCCTAGTACATCCATGAAATGTTATATTCTACCTTAAGATAACTTATAAAAAATATCAATATATCTTGTATAAGCATGTAAACTCCTTGTACATCTACTAAAAATCGTGTACTATTCCTAACACTTATTATACAACTATCAAAAATCATGTACATACAAACAAATATTACTATACAAATATTGAAAATTATTGAGGTGATGATATAGTACACTACATATAAGGTGGTAAATTGATTAGGTTCACCCAAGACCTAACCTGATTCAACCGCTTAAGCCCGATTCAATCTATTTTTAAGGATCTATAGGGTTGGGTCAGGTTCCAAAATTGAACTTGTTTGAAATACCGACTTGATTCTAGGTTTATTGAACTTTGACCTAATCCAACTCGAATCTAGTGGACCTGACAATGCATGATAGAAATAAGGGGGTCGGCCATCCTCTACCAAACCTCAATCCTTAGTCCCATTATCCTGTTCTCTTTTCTTAAAAACCCTAGATCCCCGATTTTCTTTACCACATCCAGATGTTCGTTGGCATCGATGTGCTCAACGATCTGATCCTCCATCAATCTCCTAAGGTTTGCACTAGCTTCTTTGCATGATTTTGATGCTGCTCCAAGTTATCATTATCATTATCGATAGTCCGATCCAACTTCTCCAAGTATTCCTAGCCCTATCCCTCCTCCTCAGCTTCACCCTTGTGCATTCCCTCTAGCACCACCTCCTCCTCTTCTCCCCCAAGAATCTTCCATCCGGTATCTCCTTGGCGACATTGACTATATGGACACGCTTCATGAGGTCATCATGGATGCGAGCCAATTGTCTAAAGGATCCACAAGGTAAGGGTGGTAATCAGGTAGAATTAGATACACGTCGGGTAAAAAATTCATCAACCTAGATATGACATGTTTATTAAATAGGTCAAAATTTTAAATATGAATTTGACTTATTTATTAAATAGGTAATCTGACCCAACCCACATAATCCATTAGTAAAAAGATCGAGTCAGATTAAATGGGTTAAACAAATTTTTAATATGTTAAATAGATTTAAATAGATGAAATAAGTTAAGCAGAAAAGGTTAAACATGTCAGAAATAAGTTAAGCAGGTTTCAAATAAGTTAAATAGATTTTAAACAAGTTAAACAGGTCAAGTTTATATAGGTCGAAATGGGTTAAACGGGTCCAAGGTTTAAAGTTGAACCTAATCCATTTAATAAACAAGTTTAGATGGGTTGATCTATTAACAACCCAAGCTTGCTTATGTCAATACTAAACTTGTTTAAAGCAGGTCGTTCGTTGATCGTGTTGACGAGTCGGGTCATAAATTGCCACCCTTACCACAAGGCGTTGGAGTTCATTAGCTGAGCTAATGTCATAGGCCAGCTCCACATCCGGTAGCCAAGGGAAATGCTAGTAGTCCTCGAGCAGCTCTACAAGGCCAAGGTTGATGGCATGCACTATGAGGGCTCCCTTATCATGCTCTCCTCACTTTAAGGACAACTACAAGGCAATCCTCGACTACCTCAAGCACTAGTACATCATCACCCCCATTCATAGAGTTGATAGCTCGTCCAATTGTCCTCCAACTTTTTTGGGCTCCAATCTCAAGATAGAAGTCATCTAATGCATCTCCAAGACCCTTGCCTCCAACAGCTATTTCGATATCTACATCGATATCTTTGTCACGGTGAGATACTATTAGGAAGCAAAAGCATTGATATAGTTGAGCCTGGAGCATCTAAGGATGTATACACTAGATGAGATCGAAGAAATGGAATGGGAGGCTCTGGATGTGGCCATCTCCTTCTTAATAAGCTACACTTCAGGATTTTTTTTAGTATTGTTAGCATATAATTCAAGGGAAACAATCCATAGCTAGTTGTGTTAGAACAAGACTCATTGAGTTGGGACCTAGTCATACATAACTCCAACCTGTGCTAAACGACCTACTACGTCTAAAAAAATTTTTGTGGACCCAACACGCCTCAACCATATATTTGATTAGGTTGGATTTGGGTCCAATATAAAGACCCAAACATGAAATCAGGTTGAGATGGTGTCATGCATGCCCTGGTTGTACCTGACCTATTTGTAGCCCTAACTACATAGACTATAACTTTTAGAGCACCTAGTTTTCAAACAGTTCAATTGGTTACCCGTTACACACTCTCCGTAAGTTTGAAAAATCAAAAGGCATGCGTCCTTGCTAATAGTTACATGGTAGCGAGGGGACGGTGAAGAGTGGGAGCAATAGGTCTTGAATTAATTGGGACAACATACTCTTCAAGGAGAAAAAGGAAAAAGAAAAGAAAGCTAAGCCCTATATATATATATGTATATATATATATATATGTATATATATATGTATATATATGTATGTATATATATATGTATATATATGTATGTATATATATATGTATATATATGTATGTATATA
>JAOXJJ010000395.1:4733393-4739770 GCA_025769935.1 Phoenix roebelenii | reverse complement strand
GCAGATTCTACCATGGAAGCAGAGTACATTGCTGCATCGGATGCTGCGAAGGAAGCATTCTGGTACAAGAAGTTTGTTGAAGAGCTAGGAGTCATGTCATCAGATGCCATAACCCTTTTCTATGACAATAATGACACCATAGCACTGGCTAAGAAGCCAAGGTATCACCAGAAGTCCAAGCACATAGAGCGGCAATTTCATCTAATTCGCTACTACCTCGAAAAGAAATATGTAGAGGTGCAGAGAGTAGACTCTATTGATAACGTGGTGGACCCATTCACTAAGCAGCTGAGTTAGAGGAAATTGGAAGTCCATCTTGAAAAAATAGAACTTAAATATATTTCTGATTGGCTTTAATGCAGGTGGAAGATTGTTAGAAGTATGCCCTAGAAGCCAACAAGGCTGATGCATATTTGTAATCTGGGGCATAAATTTGTAATTTGACACTTATTAATAAATAAGATTGGGCAATTTGTTTTTCATTCATGTTTGTATGTGTCCATGAATCGTCCAAGAAATTAATATATGATGACACATATTCTCAAGGAGTTGAGAATTTGAGACATGTGTCATTAGGGATTAATTTCTAAATGCTCCTGATCGATGGATCCATCACGAGTGACGGTGATCGATTCGCTGAGATTAGCGCACAGATCACTTAGTTAGATGGACGAGTCTCGAGTCCACGGTGTAGAGATACTGGAGTGATTATGCGAGTACTTGTTAGAGAATAAGGTACTGAGCGTGACCAAAGATAGTAGTCACATAGATGTCTATCCACTCGTCAGTGACTACTTATGCTACAGTTGTATGACTGGTCCTTTGACCTGCGATGCCTCAGCTATTTACTGCAAGGTTGCTGTAATTTGACGAGCTAGGTATGAGAACTGGAAGTCATATAAATTTGACATATGACGGACGATAGGGTTTGACGAGATGTCCATAATCTCCATCACGTCGGGATCCATGATAGAGGGATTGTATCATACGCTAACTGCACCTAGAGGATCAGACATTCCACTCTGCTGGGTTGCCACCACATACTGCTAGGAGTCACTAGTGGATTGTGAGACTCGAAGGCATTCACTTGGTGATCAGTGAATTCTGAAAGTAGAACTGAAATCGTTTCAGTCCACTGAAAGAAGTTTCAATGATATTAAGATGGAGATCTCAAAATGTCTCAATACCAGTCAGAATAGAACCTACGAGGTCACACACATAGAGGATTTAATTAGTCAGACTATCATAATTATGACTTGGAATCACAATAGAAATCGATCATCAATATGATTGGTGATTGAATTAACCCACTAAGTGTTAGTAAGTTAATGGAAGAAGAATTAAGTGAAATTGATTGTAATTGGATTGCAATTGGGCTGATTTAATGAGCCAAATCAAATTGGGTTCTTCTATAAGATTAGGAGTCCTAATGTGATTAGAAAATTAATTAATTGATTAAGTGGACACATGTCATGCATCTATGAGCACAAAGATTGGACACTTAGCATTAATCTAAGGGTGGGTTATAGTCCAATACTGCTAATAAGATTAGGAGAAGCTCTAAACCCAATCTATAAAATGGTAGCAAGGGAGACATTATGAATTAATTCTCTCCTCTTCCTCTCCACGCCTCCCTTTCTCTTTTCTTCTCCCTTCCCACGGCAGCAAGAGGCTTCCCCTCTTCTTCCCACGGCAGCAAGGGAGATCAAGTTCATCTTCTTCCAAGTGTTAGAAAGAAAGAAAAAGAAGAACCTAGGAAGTGTTCAATTCGCCCAAGAAAAGAAGTTCTTTCCTCCATGCCCAAGCCCATTCTTCCTCATTCTCTATAGCAGCAAGCGGGTCCTCTGCATCCTCTTCTTCCACGGCATCAAGGCAAGGAAGATCCACGGGCATAGGTTCCTCCTTCCTCTTCCTCCGTCGCGAGTAAGATCAAAGAAGAAAGGGTTCTTCTTCAAGGAGGTATGTTGCAGATTTCTTCCAATCTATTTGATAGTCATGAGAGGTCTTTGCAAGGAGCTAGCACCCTAGTAAGATCCTATCTCTGATGATTAGATCCTCGTGTGGATACTTGTAGAGGCCGGACAATTATGCGGCTCAAACAGGAACCTAGAATAGATCATCAGGCTACGGTGTTCTACACCTGCAGAATATTTGAAGATGAGATCCTCAAATCTAAAACTTTTGATTTTTGTTTCATTTTAATATATCCTAATCAACCCTCCTCAGATTCTAATCTTCCCTTCCTAATGAGTTCAAAGATCTTCTGGATTTGGATCCGAATTTTTTTTTGAATTCTACGATCCGAGATGCGTTCATACGATGAACGACGTTCCGTTCGAATTCCGCTACGAACGTCGCATCGAACGGGGTGTAACTCAGCAACTATAACAGCTCGTGTTCTGCCATATCAAGCTCTGTGCTGCCATTTCAGCTCTTGATCCACTATCACATCAACTCCTGAGCTATTATGTCAGCTCCTGTCTATCACGTCTGCTTTTGAGCTGCTACTTCAGCTCTTGATATAAACATAAGCTTCTGGGTACATTCGTGATCTAATTTTTACATCTATAATACCATCTTGAGTTTGAAAATTGTTGGTATAATTTTAGAGATCACATAACAATCTGCATCACCCATAATATTTTTTTATTAGCATAATTCTGTATCATCCTATATTATTTTTTCTGTTAGCGTGATTTTGTTAGAGTTATTTTAGAGATCATGTAACAACCCATATCACCCATAATATTTTTTTTTATAAACATGATCCAATATCAGCTTATATTATTTTTTTTATATGGAGTCAGTACATGAGCATATATAACCTCTATGATGTACTGAATGCGATGGCCTCTCTCTTTTTCTCTTGTTTTTCTTTTTTTTGCAAATATTTTCACTAATTTTTTGCCAAAAAAAGTCACTGAGCAACCTCGCCAGACTGAGGTAAGTGTTCTACGTTGTCTTCTCTTTCTTTCTTGGTGTTTTAGCCACTATTCACCTTGATTCGCATTGGCGAATTGCTGGGATCTCATCTGAAAGAAGGTGCCCTATTTTAGCCCCTTTTTTTTAGGTTTCACCGCCACCAGCCGCCAAATTTTGTTGAGCCTCGCTGCCTCTCGAACCTCTGAAATCATTTGGCTGTGGCTTAGGGAGACAGCCACGGTAAAGGCTGAGTTCATGGGTTGATTTGTGATAATCTTCTTCCTCTCTTCTTCTTTGTACCAGCCGGCCATCGTCGCCGGTGGCTGTAGGCTACCGTGGTCACCATCGCCAAAGTCGGGCCATTCTTGGCTGCTACCAGCTAGACACCCCTATTCTTACCATTGTGAGGAAGAGATAGTGGGAGAGGGGTAGCTTCTACAGCTCTTTTATTTTCTCTCCCTTCTCTCCTCTCTTTCTCTCTCTTCCTTTTTTCCTCTTTTCTCTATCATGGTTTCTTCCTCTCCCTCTTGTTGACCTAGATAATTGGTAGAAAGGATTGAGGGACTAGTGATGGACCTCTAGTGGACACCGGTAGGCGGTCTAGGTTACTAGTCTATTGTATGATTCTTCTTTTGATGATTGAGTTTGATTCTTTAGGAAGAGAGTCATCTATGCAAAAAGAAATTGATCGGGATACTCTGTACCCTAGCTTGTCGATCGTGAAGTGGTTTAGTGATTGTTGAGTTTAGTCTATTTTCAGTGAAGGTAAGAAACCGTAAACTTGATTACCAATATATATACATGTTTATTTATTTGTACTGCTGGATTTGCATTATGAGATTTGCATCAATGGATTTGGTTTGGTATGAGATGGTATGTTTTATATGATTTTCGATACAAACATACTTGTACGATTATTATATATATCAGACATTTAAAACATAATTATATGAACAATGATATCTTGAATTTGTGAGAAATACATTATATAATTGAAAGTGATTTGACAAGAATAGCATGCAAATCAGATGGATAAGATGTAGTTTGAAATAACCTCGTTATGAGATAGCCTCCACAAACTTATGTATGGAAAAGTCTCCACGAGCTTATACGTGGAATAACCTCCCTCCACGGGCATGAGTAGAATTTTGTTTAGCAGTCTTCGACTGCATCCTGATCTTGGTTAGTTTAAAGCTGATAAAATATTTCTATAAAACTTAAAAGTCAAGATAATGAAGAATGGATGACATGACATATGAAACTATTGTTGAATAATTGGTCAAATTTGAATTATATATATAATTCTGTGGTAAGATGAATAATAATGGCTTATGTGCGTATCGTTTGGAAAGAGTTTTCCAAATATTATTATAGTATTCATTTTATCTGGTGTTGGTTATTTGATTATTTTCTTATTATACTATTTATGGTGTAGCAGTTCGGAATTTTTAGTAGGCTGGAAAAGCTTATATTCCTCTTTACAATTTTTTTTCAAACCACAAAGCATATAGTTTCGAATAGGTGGGACCTGGAGTTTGAGCTTCAGAGATATTAGTTAGTTAGTTATCTCTATTTTTTTTGATACCGATGATCATTTGAAATTTTGTAATTAAGCTAGTTGATTATTTAATTATAGTGGATTGAATTAATTATAATTATTGTTTTAAATTTTTGGTATCATGTGAATATTGTTCATCTTAGATATTACATCATCTTAATAGCTGCTACTGAATCTAGATCCAAAGCATTCTTCAATACTTGGAACCTAGTTAGACGCTGATATGGACAGGCAGATAGGCAATTTGATTTGTAGTAGTTGGTCTGTCAATATGCCTGCCAAATTCATAATTAGGAAACAGAATTCCGTCCAGGAATCAACATTATGAGCCCAAAGATGGACCTGCTTACCTTTACTTTAAGGATATGATGTGCTACCAATGCTTGCTGCGCACTAAGCGTCGTCAGGGTGAGCAACATCAACATGGTAACTGATTTCTTATTCCCCGTAAAGACTGTTCCCTGGTTGCGATGTGGCCACTGTTTTCTAGGCTTCAAAGAAATTAAAACGGACACCAAGTATTTCGCATGTATGTCTCGGAAGTCATGCAGATTGATCTTACCAAGAGCTTGCACTGAGCATTCCCAAGTAATAATTACAATTTATTTATTTATTTATTTTGATTGAAAAGGATGTTACAACCTTTTTTTTTTGTTTGTTTTATTGATTAGAGCTAAGGAATACCAGTATAATTTACTGCCGAGAGGAGAATTGAAAGCAAATAAAAGAAAAAATAGTATTTTATTACAAAGGAGAAATCTGAGTGCAGGATGACGGAACAAAGACAAAAGAAAAAAAAACTCCCCTTCAGTCCAAAATAACTCTTTGCAAACAGAAAATTAGCATCCAATTTTAGCTATATGAGACATCAAACATCGGATTCAGACAGAAGTCTAGAACTTCTTTTAACCTTATGCCATATTTCCAAAAGGCCGGCGGGCTGCATTTTGAATGCTGAGAAAATGTTGTTTGGATATCATTTAAGGATAAAGGGAGGAAAACATAATTTTTCATAAAATTGGATAAGTTTGGAAGGTGTATGGATAAATTATTAATGGGGGATGTAAATGTTTATATTTATAACAATAATAAAAATCTGATAATATAACATACTGTAGTATCGTATACAACTATATCTATGTAATAGAATATGTTGAACAGAATGTGATACTACCCTTATATTAGTACAGTATGATGGTAATAATATGTATTGCATAATATATTATGTTAAATAACAATATTAGTATAATATTATTGGTGCACAAAATACTGTTATGATATTATGATATTAATAATTAATTAATATCATATATGGGAGAGCTAAATCGGTCATTTCGCATCAATATTAATAAATGGGTTTAAACCGGCTTAAACCTGAGTTTTTTATTTTTTATTTTTTGTGATAGGGATATGCTATACAACTTTGGTACAGATACATCCATATGAGTCAAAGGACAAGAGATCCCGGAATTGAGCAGGAACAGCAAGAAAAGGAGTCCCAAAGAACTCTCCTGGTGTGATTAGTCATGCAGGAATATACCCACTTAGTTATGTTAAGTTTTTGCTCTTTCCTAAATACAAGGCAACCTGAGTTAAAAGCCATACTAGTGTAACTACGTATAGCTTTATCCTCATTACACCCAGGACTAGATTCTTGCGAATAAGCAAATTTCAAGGATATCCAGGACATATCAAGGATAAACCCTCTTTATTCTCAGTCCAAACATTGCATACTTGGATGCCTTTATCTGATTTTTCAATGATATTTTCCAGATTGAGTCGCCCCTTTATTATTTTTTTGGTTTTTGCAAAAATATTTGTTTAATTATTAAATCTGCAAAAAATGCATATTTATTCTATGTGGATCATTAGTGTGTTTTAGATTCCATTGTACTCC
>JAOXJJ010000395.1:4728393-4730893 GCA_025769935.1 Phoenix roebelenii | reverse complement strand
CGTGGACCACCATGTGCTCTGTCTCCCGCAACGACCCTCACTTTTTGCCGATTCAATTGATGCATATTAAAGCAAGCGAATATTTTCTCGCTCTTACTGGCAAGAATACGATCAGAGTGTGCATGTTAGAGAGAGAATTTACCCGTGCGAGGAGAGATCCCCACTCATGCGGTCATCAGAGGCACCTCACCAGTAGTGCTTCGCTCGTTCAGCTCCGGATGGATCTTCTTCTTCAGCATCCTCGTTAACAGCTACCCATTCCCAAAAAAACCAATCACAACAGATTAAAATAAGAGTTAGTAACTTAACAGTCAGAGGCGTTTCGTTGTCATCACTCCTCCACTCGCATTCCCTCATTCCCACGAACTAATTATCAACGTACGTGGGAGAGAGACCGAGGAGAAGAATGAAATATATGGATATATAGAAGAGGGCGTTTGGCACCATACTCGGTGTAATTTTGTTGTGGTGGTGTTGGCTTGCGGCGAGTTCACTCCCTTCTTCTTGTGCTGCGTGTTGGTCTTGGGACAAGCGCTTGGAGATCTGGTTGCAGGGTTGGCGACCTGAGACTTTTTGAGAGCATTTCCTCTCTCCATGGAGGCATCGGCAGCAAACAGCTCGGCCAATGTTGTCCTCCCCCTTTCTTTCTTCTTTTCGTTCTTTAACAACGGTTCCTCGAGGACTTTTTCAGCTTCCTCTTCGTTCACCACCGTCTGCACCATTTTCTTGTCCTCCTCATCAAATGGTGATTTCACTATAGAGGGCTCAAAGACGGCCATCGGTTTCCTACGCTCTTCTACAACAAACGCAGCTACTACTAAGACTTCTTGTTCCTCCTCGTCCTCCTCTTCCTCCTCCTCTTCTTTCTCCTGTTCCTTCTGGAGTGATTCCTCTTGTGGGGAGTTGGACTGGGAGAAAAGGACATGGCAGGGATGGCCATGACCTAACGTGCCAATAGTGAGGATGCCATCAAGCATGTCATGGAGCAGCAGTGCTTCTGTGTCCCTATCCCCTTCCTTCTGACGAACCGTCTCTTCCTTCTCCGTCTCCCCACCAAAAACTTCTGGAGGTGAAATAAGAACCAACAATGTCATCTCAAGATAGATTAACAGAAAGCAGAACGAATCTTACAAAGAAGAACAAATGCAGCAAGGAAAACTATCTGGGGATGAAAAAAGATCCACCGTGTGATCTCATTGCTCATAGTAATTAATGCAAAAGAAAAAGGAGAACTCGACCTTTCTTTTGAGAAACCTGAGAGTAGCTCATGCTTGGGTGCAATTTGCGGTGCATCCAGTTGAAAATCTGCACCATATGAATGCCCCAAACGGGCAATATAATGTATTCAGTAACCTTGTTTGCTCAAAAGCCATTACCAGAGAACCATTTAGAGACTCCATCGGAAAAGCTCGCGCAATTTGGGTCATGAAATAGAAATGGAGAATTTGTCGACTTACCTTCATTGTAGTCTCTCAGCTGGGGTGGGAAAGGAGCGAAGGCCACGGCGAGATTGGATTTGGAATGGACCGACGAGTGAGAGTGAAGGTAAAGCAGTGGAGGGGCAAAATGCCCAGAAGGCTTAAAAAGGGGACACCTGTAAGCAGGAGATGGGACCCCCGGCAAATAACACTGGGGCTTAGTTGGCTTGAGTTTGGCTCGACTAAACCGGCCGGATTCTTCTTATAGGGGGTCGTTGTCTCCGTAGGCCCCTGCCATGGGAGCACCCCCCTGGTCAAAAGGAACACTGGTGGCCCGGCTGCAGTCAAGAGCACATGTATTAGCGGTCCGGCCAATACGATAGGCGTGGCTCCCTTTCGGCTGATCAAACAATCCTGCCAGCAACGACAAAAGCGTCCAGCATGGCGTCGGCCAACCATCGCGTGTTACTGCTTCATGGGCTCTGCTCCATGCCGCCATCATCCAACATCGCATCAGCACTGTCGCTTGGAAAGACCTTTGATGCAATGCTCCATCCTACAAGCACCAGCTGGACACGTGACGGACAGCTACAGATCAATTGGGTTCGACCCTCATGCCAGGCCCGCCTTTTCTGCTTCCACCGGCGTATTCTGCACAACAATAAACTAAGAGGAGGTGGTATTAGAGCTTCTAGTCCGCTAACATATATTTTAGAAACACCGTAACATCTATTTAAAGCAAATGTAGAACACTGACATCAAAATTTTGAATATTCATGCATCACATCTTGTTCAAATTTTTTGTTCAAATCTTAAAGAAAATAGCTAAACCCCAATCCATTATCGTTCAGCCCACAGTTCCGTCCGAATTGAAAGAGTAGATGCCCTACAAGCCAATCGCAATATGTATTGTGAAGTATTTTCTTTTGATTTTCCAAATCATGTACACGACATTTAATATAAATAAAGGCATTGTGTTTCATCATATGCTGTTGATTATATTTGTGATGAACCCCTTAGATTAAGACAATGATTTTGAGGCTATGATGAGATCATACTAGTGAGACCTAAAATCCTAAAAT
>JAOXJJ010000395.1:4677478-4690570 GCA_025769935.1 Phoenix roebelenii | reverse complement strand
CCCCACCATTAAGGTGGCTTTATATTAATAAATCCTTAGTTCCCTTTTCCCAATATTTATTAATTTATTAAAAAAAAAATTATTCCCATTTATTTTAAGGGGGACGAGCCGTGCCTGGCCCGGCCCAGGCCCGGTTCAGGCCCTTATGGGCCGTTTCGGGCTGGTTCGTGGGCCGTGCCGTGCTTGGCTCACGAATCGTGCCAACCAAGGCCCTTATGGGCCGTGTCGGGCTGGCTCGCGGGCCGTGTCGTGCTTGGCCCACGAATCGTGCCTGCCCAGGCCCTTATGGGCCGGGCCGGGCTCGGCCCGCGGGCCAGAAATTCGTAACCCAGCCCGGCCCCCTTTTATGGACCGTGCTGTAGCAAGGCACGACCCGTTACTGTAGCAAGGCACGGCCCGCTTCGTGCCGGGCCGGACCGGGCCGGGCCATGGGCGGCCCGGCCCAATGCCCATCTCTAATGTAAATCATGATTTCATTCCATCAAATAATTTGCAGAAATAATTTTCAGAATTTTTTTTAGCAGCAAGAAAAGTCTAGCCTCAACACAATGGAGAAAGACTTTTCCCAACCTAGCCCATCTCTCACAACATAAGCATAAACCTTGCAAGAGCTCTCTAGCATTGAAAAATTGGAGGTTTACACGAAATATGATCCGGAACCATATTCCACATGAAGGGACATCAGGCAGTTAGCTTCTCGATGATGATCCCAAGTGAATATGAATAAATTCTTAGCTGTTGTTGCATCCAGACTTCTGCTCATACTGAAGCATGCTAATAAGTTTCTCTTTATGGCAGGGAATCCCAATTGCTACTGCCATAATGGCCCTCATGATGGTGAAGGACTATGAAAGGACCCATAATGACCATGACAAGACAAAGGCTCTATTTGGATCAAATAGGAACCATTTGATCCTAGATGCATAAAGATTAATACTGATGGTTCTTATCCCGATTACTCTCCTTTTGCAGGGGCTTGTTTGGTAGCTAGACATAACAATTCCCATTTGACCCTAGGTGCATAAAGATTAAAACTAATGGTTCTTATCCCGATTACTCTCCTTTTGCAGGGGCTTGTTTGGTAGCTAGACATAACAAAGAATGCTTAATTTGTGATGCAGGAATGGTTGTTCCTGCAGATTGTCCATTGTTTGCCGAAGCTTGGGCCATGAGGAGAGCTGTCCAATTTGTGCATAAAAACCTAATCAATGCCATCACTAAAAGTGATTCCCTCACCCTACTCAGTGATCAAGCAGGGTGAATGAGTCCCTTGGAGGTCAGACACTTCTAAAGGATATCAAGGTCGTGATGAGGATTATGCTGATGTTAAGCATCAAACATGTGTATAAAGAAGCCAATGGATGGCTGACTAGGCCACCAACATGCGTAAGAGCAGTGTACATAGTTCATGGATCAACTCCCCTTGACTCTGGTGAGATTTTGCATTTTGATACCGCAGCCGAACAGTTATATAACTTTTGAAGTGTTGTAAACAATCTCATAATCAAAAAAAAAAAAGGAAAAAAGGAAGCATTCATCCACCAGTGGTAAAAATAAAATCAAAGGAAAAATTTTGAAAATCTAGAAATTTGGTTAAATTTATATTGGAAAAGACCCATAGTCCAACAACCTTGATCCAATACTACCTGGACATAGAACTAAACTAATTCTTGGATGGGTAGACTTGAGGTAAGAGGTAGGACATACTTAACCAGATCTGACCTGATAGCAACTTCTCCCTGAAACTAGAGTATCCAATTTACCATTTTAATGACCTCATAATAAGAGTAAATATCCTTCTTAAGCCTTGATTAAAAAGAATTCAGTAAGAAGGTCATAGTATTTTAGAAATTGAATATTGCTTCTGGGTAATTCATGTGAGCCTAAACATCAAAAGCAAACAATTGTATATGTATTATCAATGGAAAAGAGACGAGGTTTGTCCTATAATGGACAGTTATCTAGCAACTAAAAATTATATAATTTCTTCAAAAATTAAGTGTGGGTTATGCAGCCAGTCTATATTGGCTCATGCTACAATTGCTATTAAGATAGGGATTAAGTTCAGAAAGCATAGAGGAGATTAGCTCGGATAGGTGATTGAATTGTATATTGTAAGACTTTTCTCAGATTTCTTCAAGAACTTCTAAAAATATAAAAGACACTGGTAATTGAAATATGAATCAACTATAAATTAGATGAATGATGAATATAAAGCTCTATATGCAAAAGTTCTAGTTTTCACCAATACAGTCCCATATATAGCATGTCTAATGAAACAAATACTTTATTTGGTACATCAAGAGATTCATATACTATCTCTTGAGTTACTCATCTTTTTAGATAGAATGTTGTAGAAAACACAAGAACAAGACCTTAACATATGGCTGTAAAAATTAAAAAAATTGCATCTTGTTTTCAACTCCAAAACTCCGACAGGAAACATGCTAATTATATGACTTGAGATTTATTGCTGATGAGTAATATAGAAGCCATATAGTCACATAATTTATAGAAAAATGGATCCAGTCATGATTTAATATTTAATTAGAATAATCAAGTTGTGTCCTATTATCCAGACGAATGTATGGAATATGGATCTAATTTTATGATTATGCACTAACCTTGATCCATATATGGGAACTAGATAGTTTAGGGTCATTTTGATTTGGATCTTAAGATTCAGATCATGAATCAGAAGAATTTAACAGCATGCGCTACTTAACATAGTCCAATCACCAACCACTCCAGTTACTTTAAGAAATTGACATTAACCTACAGCCCTGTCTCAAAATCCCTTGTCCTTCCTTTGATCCTCCATATCATACCATACCATCCTTCAGACCAACCAACTCCTATATGAGATTGGGGTTCTTCAAGGGCCATTACTCCGAGGAGCCTATTCTGTTGCAAGCTTACTTTTTCCTATTTCTTTGGATCCCCTTCTAGCCTTGACTTCATCTATTCCAAGAGAAAAAGCGTACAGAGTAGTGGGAGAGGAAATGAACAACATTGAGGTTGGTTAGGGTCTATATCAAATTAGGTTAGGAAGAAGCAAACTAGGTGCAAGGGCATGGATTTAGCAAAGTGAGTTTGACATGAGATGAGATTCAATCTCATCATCATAGGCATGGATCGATAGAGCTCTTGGTAGAACTGTTGATGAAGTTCAACCTTGAATTGCATGGGTTAGTGGACATGGCACCCTCCAGCATCTCTCAAATCTTGCAGCACACAATTTAGATCTATTGATCTACATGCTAGTGCCGCAGGAAGTGTCATAAACGAATGCTTCCTAGACACTAATACAAGAATTGGATTAGGACACATTTCCAAGTGTAAGATTTGACAAGAGGGAGAAAGGGTTGTATGGGGATACATGGGATAAAATATAATTTCAACTAAAATATATATTTATACCTCTGAACATTGTTTACACATTATAATATTAAAAAATCTTTTTTGTTAAATTATTTCAACATACATGTTTTTCATTCAAATGTCCCAATTAACTTAAGTATATAAGAAAAATAATATCTTGGAAACTTGGTTCAATACTTACATCCTTGACCCATCTCTAAAAAGAACAAATAATCACTCCAAGCATCAAACTAGAGGATCAAACTCATTGTTAAAAGAGCTCAATATTTTCTCTAAAAGTGGCTACCAAGGAACATCATAAGTATCCAAGTGTCTGATATGTACCAGAGTCAAATATATATCCGACACAGATTTTTGGAGGTGGATACAAGTGTCCAAGTGTCACAGACATCTTTTGGTCTTCCATGACCAACCATCAGTCTACATCTACTCACCCAACCACTCTTTGACACCCCTTGGTTAACATAACTCCTCCATTGGCCGCTCAAATCTCCAATAGATTCTAGTGTAATTCTCCTCAAAGATGTTTATGGTGCCATGACATCAGGCAGGCAAGCGAAGGGAAGTCGGATGGCTAAGAGATTCCAGGCTTTAGCGTTGGCCTGTTTTCCCCCAATTCTCTCGTCATTCCAGGTGCAGGGGTACACTAGGAATGTTATATTTTTTTTCTGTCACGAAACTGAAGAGATAGAATCGCTCCTACAATTGTGATTCCATGCCAATTTGTAGATCATGGTGAGGAGACATGAAAACTCTATGCATGGCAGCTCCCAAATTCCTATCCCCGTCAATGACTATTCAGGTTCAATTAACAATCAAGCTTAATGCTTTATAACTACAAAAATGCTGGTTGACAAGATAGAGGCTCTTTTCCAACAAGATAAGAGAAACGAATCTTCCAGACCTAAAACTTCTAGCACTTCTTCCTTTTCCTAAAATGATCGATTGGTTACGAGCAGCAGTGCAGGTCAAAGAAGACGGAGAGTACCTGATGCAGCCAAGGCAACACCCTCGATAAGGATCAGAAAGCCGAGGCCTAACCAGGTGAGGAGAAAGGCGCTCTCGTTGACACTCTGCTGCCCTTGGTCCTCTTTTTTGCTACCCGAGTGCATCGAGGGCCTTTTTACCGGAGAGCGTCGGATCACAGAACCCCGTTCTTTACCTCTCTGCTTCTTCTTGGCGTCGAGACCGCCACCAAATCCGGTTCCCTTTCCACCCGGCTTCTTGGGTGGAGTTGGAGGAGGCGAGGAAGTGGAGCCTTTGTCAGCGGTCGGACCCGTCTTGCCCTCCGGCAGCTCCGCCCTGGCGATGAGGGAGACTCCCCGGTAGGGGGCGGTGGTGGGGAGAGAACAAGAGAGGAGGAAGAGGGATGGAAGAGGACAAGGGGAGGGTCTCCGAGAGAAGCATGGCGACGGAGGGAGAGATCGGTGGTGGGTTCCGATCAGCGAGGTGGTTCCATCCATTTGGGTGTCTCTGGTTTCCTCTCCGACGGCTTCTGGGGATTTGCGTCATATCTCGTCCGCGCCACGTTTCAGCGCGTACCATCTCAGAACTGGGTTCGGGTTGTACTTTTCGTACGAAAAAATCCATCTTCTCTCGCGACTTGACCCGTCGGATCGCGATCCGTAACGATCTCAAAGCATTCCGACTACCGATTCAACGGTCTGCATGGCTCTCAAAGCTACTGTTGCGCATGCCCGAGCTATCTAAGGCAGATTGGGGTGTGCTTCGACCCTTGCTATTGCGGCATCATTGATTTTTGTGGCCGCAGAAGATTTTTTAGAGACAAAAATCATAGATTTAGTAAATTATAGAGGACGACAGAAATACAAGATTCTTTCATTAGTCCACCATCATCCAGAGACAGAAGAGCAGAATCTGCAGGATCAGAAATAGTAGTGGTCAGATAACAGAGGATCTGGATGACATTAGATGGACACTGGAGCAGTTTTTTAGGTCGAGATGGACGGACCTAGGGGGCAGCGAGGGTGTCTTAGAGGAGCTAGCTCCGAGGGCGCGAGTCACGATGGAGGAGAACGCTGCCTTGGTTAGCCCAGTGACAGAGGTGGAGGTTCGGGATGCTCTCTGGTCCTTGGGCGAGGACAAAGTCCCGGGCTCGGACGGTTTCCCCCAGTCTTCTTCAGGAGTTGTTGGCAGATTGTTAGGCAGGAGATGACGGCGGCTGTTCAGCAGTTTTTTTTGTCATCGGCGATGCCTAGGGATTGGAAGAGGACATTCATCATCTTGATTCCGAAGAGATAAGACCCAGTAAAGCCGAGCCACTTCCGGCCGATCAGCTTATGCACAACCCTATACAAGGTTATGGCGAAAATTCTGGTCTAGAGGATAAGAGGGATACTTTCCAGGCTGATTTGCCCGAGCAAGGGGCCTTTGTGGGTGGTCGGTCCATTTCCAACAATGTACTTGTTGCCCACGAGTTCATGTGTAACCTCTAGAGGGCCTCGAGGAGTCGAAGTCTGATGGGGATTAAGCTTGATATGGAGAGGGCCTACGATAGGATGAGGTAGGAGTTCATGACACTATCCTTGAAGACCTTTGGCTTTCACCCCTTGTGGATCAAATGGGTTCAGCGGTGTATCCATTTTCCAATCTTTGCCATTCTGGTGAATGGATCCCCTCACAGTTCTTTGAGTCCTTAGTGGGGCTGCGATAGGGGGTGTCCTCTCTCACTACTATTGTTCATCATCTGCGTCGACTATCTATCTCGAGCGCTTCGTCAGACCATAGTGATGCAAGAGGTGGAAGCCTACAGGCCGGCTCCGGAGGCTACCCAGATTTCACACCAGTTGTTTGCTAATGACTGCTTACTGCTATCTCGGGCGACCAGGCAGTCGGCTCAGGGCATCCGAAGGATTCTGAGAGAGTATTGTGCGGCCTCGGGGCAGTGGGTCAATCTGGCAAAGTCAGCCGTCAGCTTCAACCCGAGGGTCCACCTAGAGGTGAAGGCGACGATCATCGGCATACTACAAATTGGGGAGCAGGAGGGTGCTATGTGTTATCTAGGGGTACTGATCTCTGGCAGACATCTTCGGAGGGTGGAGTGTACTCAGATATAGCAGGGTATTAGACATAGACTGGAGGGGTGGCAGGTCACGGCACTATCTATGATGGGTAGAGTCATCCTGATTCGATTGGTCCTAAGCTCGATTCCTGTGTACTTACTATCCCACACCATGGTGCCGATGGGAGAACTACAGGGCTTGGAGCGACAGCTCAAGAGCTTCCTTTGGGGCCGACTTAGGGGTCAAAGTGGCGTTCATTTGATGGCCTGGGAGACCTCCTACTAGCCGACCAGCAGTGGAGGATTGGGGATTCATTTGCTGACTGAGCGACGGGAGATCCTTGCGACCAGACTAGCAGCCAGATTCATGTTAGAGGCGAGCTCTCTCTGGGGCATCCTAATGCAGGAGAAGTATGGGGACCCGGCCAGCCCGGCCGTCTTTCGTACTAGGCACCGTAGCTCATTCATTTGGCATGAGATCTGTGCACGAGCGTCGGTGGTTCTACCAGAGATTAGCTGGGAGATCGAGGACAGCCGGGATATTGATGTTATGGAGGATAGTTGGCTCTCTAAGAGGCCACTCAGTGGATGGCCGACCGTACTCAATGTAGGATGCCTAGAGGGGTGCAGGGTCTGTGACCTGTTTACCCCGACCAAGCAGGAGTGGGATGAGGAGCGGGTTCGACAAGCTTTTGGGGAGCAGTTGGCCGAGCAAGTTTTATCTATGCCAATCTTGACTGAGGAGATGCCGGTCAGGAGGGTCTGGAGCACGACCGAGAGACTAGAGGTGAGGGGCCGGGATGTTTCCCAGGTGATCAATAAGGCCCCGACCCGTTAGCTGGAGGGGGCCTGGATCTGAAGGCTTCGTATTCATCCTAGAGTTGCATTTTTTGTCTAGAAGGTGGCTTGGGGGTATCTGCCTATCAGAGGTCTGCGGGTTCGACAAGGGATGCAGGTGCCCCTGACGTGCTTGGACTGCCCGGAGACGGAGGAGTCTATTTTCTATGTCATTAGAGGGTGCCCGAGGGCTTCCCAGATCTGGGGATGTGCTTGGGGTCCCCTTGACCTAGGGATGGCGTGGTCCACGAGTTAGGACTTTCTGTTCTTTTTGGAGACTTCAATGAGGAGGCCCGACATGGAGACTCTCAGGACCAGGGCTACCTACCTAGCTTACCACTGTTGGCTAGCTAGGAATGCTCGGGTCTTCGAGGGAAGTAGGGTGCACCAGAGTCTAGCAGCTGAGAGGGCTCTTCTTCACGCGGAGGAGATCATCCGTGGTGCTTTGTTGGCGTCCCCGAGCTTGACCAAGGAAATCTGGGGTTCCCCTACTGCTCATGTAGCGCCTACGACTGTTCAGGTCTCATTGGAACCTCCACCCCCTGGCTTTCTCAAGGTGAACTTCGATGGCAGCGTTGGCGATGATGGCTGCATTAGAGGTGTGGTTTTTGTTATCAGATACCACGATACCCGTCTGCTTGCGGCAAGAGGCCGGCGGATCTTCCACGCGTCTGTAGTTAGCATGGAGCTCAGGGCTGCATGGGAGGGAGTCGTGTATGCGAGACAGATGCTGGGTGCAAACAGCGTGGCCGCGGTGATTGCGTGGATTCAAGATATGGAGTCCGACATCAAGTCGGAACCGCTGATCCATGACGTTCGTCGACTGGTGGGCGTGGATGGCCTGTCATGGGCCAAACATGTCTATAGGGAGGCGAACAGCGCGGCTGACTAGGTTGCCTCATACGTGGCCCACAACTCAAGAGCCTTCATTTGGGGGGGGCAGGAACTTGAGCCCCAACCACTGAGCTATCTCTTGTTTTCTGATGCTGTTGGCCACACCCACCTGCAGCGGGTGTGAATTGCCCTTGCACCAAAAAAAAAGCCACTGTTGCGTGATCCAACGGTGGATTCACCCGTAAAATTCAAACCTGTTCCTCACAACTGTAATCCGTAATTTTCTATTTTCTAATTTTGTTGGTCGCATTCACATCCGCAATATATGAGCTATCATTGTACAAAGAATTGCAATCCATTTGCGTGACTGTCGAAATGCATTTGCGTCCTGCATGGCTCACTCTATTTATTAATTACTTGTTTCAGACCATTCATCATACCGGACATGGATACAATTATCGGTCACTGGTTCAACGTTGTGATGAATCACAATATCATGATCATACAACAAACATATTAAAATTATCAATATATATAGACAAATTATAAAAATAACTTTCTGATACTTTCTAACAACTTTTACTATTCTTTAATCTCTACAAAAATATGACATTACAAATAATGCATAACATTGGTTAAGCATAATATACAGTAATTACATATCAATTATAAAAGAAATCTAATAAGATCGGCATTTTAATTAGTTGCGCTTATTCACTTGAAAATCAAATGAGAGCAAAGAATCCTAGTATTCTAATTTGTAATTACTAAATTCCTCGACTATCTGGGACTTGAATAAAATTGACAAATTAAAAACATTATTATTTTTTTATTAATCTGTAACATAAATTAATGTTAGGGACACAAGTTACTATGGTTTAATTGATTGCACTTGAAAGTTTAATAGAACCATTGAATGTTCTCATCTAAGAATGCCACCATGAATAAGAGATTAAGGTTTGTGGAAAGAAGAGGGGGAAGAGTATGATGAATAGAAAAATAATAAAATAAATTATATTTGGTTGAAGGTTTTTAATAAAAAAAGATAGAAAAAATAGCATTTATATGGGAATAAACTTTCTGCCTCTCATGCGGACATGGAAAATGCATTTTTCCACGGGCTGGGAATTGAGGTAAAATCATTTTTTTTCAGAAATGTCACTGATCCTATGGCTTATGTCTTTTTTTCCAGAAATGCATATGTTTTCAAAAAATATGCTTTCTATGCTACTTTTCTACTTTTTTCGGTATAATAAACTTAGGCATTAGCTTCTCGGGAAATACACTCCAGTGAGGTAAATTTTTTTCCAAAAACCATGAGTCCTAGGATGGGAAAGAGAGGGAAAATAGAACATAGCCCATTGGACCGTTGCGATAGTTCTTTAGAGAGAGAGATGAGAGAAAGAGAGGGAAAATGAGATACTGTCGTTGCCTGCTAATCTGCAGCAGAGGGAGTAGAGGGATGAAGAGATATGAGAGAGAGAGAGATCTTGAACGTTCAAGATCCACTGCTCAACGGCACTCCTCCACTTGTCATCCGCTGGAGGAAGAGGAAGTTAAGAGGAAGAGATCGTGGAGTGAAGGAGAAGTCTCTTTTAAGGGTTTGACTTCCATGGATCCACTTGCCTTGATTCCCCATCTAAATTGTATCGAATATGCTCTCAGAAAACTGTCTGATTCTTATGAGCCGACACCGATTCGAATGAATCACCGGCTAAACTGGCCCTTTTTATGATTCCTCAAAATTAAGACTATTCTTGAGAAGGACTAGGTTTAAGGCCTGCCTGGACCGCAAACCTGGTTGGTTGACGTTTTAACTAGTTCAATTAGCCAATCCAATCCAGGTTTCCTTACTTCTTATCAACAAAACTATTTCTTTTGAGTAATGTGAGAGGCCAAAGGCCTAAAATTAAGGTGTCAATAGAGGTTGAGAGCCTGCTACCTCAATCCAAGACCTAGTCAAAATATAGGGTATGTGTATAATGGGTAAACACAAAAAACTACTGGTTTGGGTTTGGATTCCAAAATTAGACTCATAGTTTTATCCGGGTGGGTTTTGGTTTAGATAGATTCATCTATGGAAAACCAAAACCCCAACCCAGTTATTCAAATATAAATAAATATATGTATATATATACACATGCATAGGCATGTTTGTTGAGTGGATACCCACTTTTAGACAATATTTTAATTTTTTCATTTTTACAGTTTTTTAAAACTTAGGATTATTTAAAAATTGGAGTGGAAGAGATGGAAACTAAGCAAACTCAAACGAAGTGAATTAGGGGGCTGGAGTTAGCGCAGACAAAAAATGATCCAGATCAAATTGCAACTTGGAATTGGCAATAGAGAAGCAAGCAATCTTTTAGCCGCAATAGAATCTGACAGGTGGTGGGAGCAATGGAAACTACTTTGAAGGAGAAAATATATTGGTTCTCTCCTTCCAAAGGCATCAGCAGGTGGTGGCAACTAAGCTTTCCGATCCTAACCTCAGCTTGTTGGGTGCATGGGCATCACGCCAAGTAGTCCAAAAGGACTAGAAATAGTCTGGAACTTTCATAGGAGATGAGTCCAAATACCTTTGGAATAGTTGCAATGCAGAAATAGATGATCACTGATCTTGCTGTCATTGCCACAAAATACAGCATTGTGTGGGCTATTCCATGCCAGCTTCTGGAGGTTGTCGGCCTTCAGAATTTTTACTGAGAAACCTTAACCATATAAAAAATTTGATTTTTTCTAGGACTAGTGTCATGCCCCGAATTCGGTTTATGACACGGCCGTGTTATTGCCAAATAAAGTATACAATAACACGCAGCTATTTTAAAACTTCAAATTGTAAACAATTATATTCATGAAAGTAATTAAATGTTCATGTATTAAAATCCATACAAAGCTTCTAAAAACAATATCAAAATTTAACATTCGTCTTTCCCATAATCCTGGAGCATGTTACGCTCCTTGTTCCTAGCATCTCCTATTCATCTGTAAAGACATAAGTAAAATGGTGTGAGCTATAAAGCCCAGTAAGTAAACAAGCATAATCTTATCGGATCAAGCATAATGTTTTGTATGCTAATGCAATTATTTGAAGAACAAATAGTTTTAATAAAGAAAATATTTTCTATAAATAGACCAGTCATAGAAACCATGCATGTCCGTTCATGCAATATCATAAATATGATTATGCATCATAAAAACTTTTGCCATTATTCCATGCTTTGAAATCCGTACTCTCAGATGGTAGTGCAGCTATGGCCGCTCTTATTCCCACGGCAAGGCCTTTACCACTGCAGGGTCATCTTCCAGTTACTATTACCCACTGGCGGGGGTCGTAAAGCCAAGTTACTTTTACCCACTGGCGGGGGTCATATGCCTAGTTACTATTACCCACTGGCGGGGGTCATACATTGCGATCTGAGAGTTCTTTAAAACATAACATGCTTTTCATAAATCTCATTTCATAGAAACATTTGAAAATGGATAATGGCATCATGATAAATAGAATTCATGATCTTGCTGAAAACTTTGATTGTCATGTAACTTATATATCATCATAAATTTATATACATAATATCTAATATTCATGATGAATGTCATCTAATTAAAATCATGCAACTATTGCTAACACGTGCTTGATCCTAATTTTGTAGAAACATAAATAATCATATACACATTTCATAATCAAGTAATCACAAGTATTTGATAAACCATAAGATTATATCAGGGTTACTTACCATAGTTTGCCCACCAACTTTAGGTTTTGAGTGCTAATTCTTCAATTACCTAAAAACATCATTAAATTACTTGTCAATTACACATTCAACTTCATTTAATTACAATCTTTCTTAATTACCCAGTTTACAATCCATCTATAGGACTCAATTTCATTCTAACCTAGTTCAATTTCTAATTTAGGTCTATTCAATTTCTCAATTTGGGTCTGACCCAAGCTCTGATTTTGGTCTAACAATTTTCTGGTTCAGGTCTGAGTCAATTACATACTGGTTCAGATCTGACCCAATTCTGGTTTAGGTCTGGGTCAATTGCATACTGGTTCAGATCTGACCCAAGTTTGGTTCAGGTCTGGGTCAATTGCATACTGGTTCAGATCTGACCCAATGTTGGTTCAGATCCGGATCAATTATATACTGGTTCAAATCTGACCCAATTTTGGTTCAGATTTGGGTCAATTACATACTGGTTCAGATCTGACCCAATTTCTGGGTTTAAGATCATTAGACTCAGACCAGGGCCTAGCCCGGTCTCAGCCTCCTAAAGCTAGACTTATTTGAAGCCCAACCCGAAATCAAGCCCAATTCAGCCCACCGAAGTTTTTATTTTATTTTTATTTTTTTCTTTTTCTCCTCCTTTTCTTTTCTTTCTTTTTCCTTTTCTTTTCTTTCTTCTTTTTCTTTCTTTTCTTTCTTCGTTTTCTTTTCTTTCTTCTCCTCCCTTCCCGAATCTTCCTTTCTTCCTTTCTCCCTTCTTCCCTTCCCGAGCTCCTCTTCCTCTTCTCCTCGGAAGGTGCTCGGGAGAGGCCGGCCCGAAGCCGGCGGTGCGGCCAATCGGCGGCAACTACGACAGCCGTGGCCCCTCCTGCAGTGGCTGCGGCCCAAATGGGAGCTCTCCTCCTCCACCTCCGGCGGAGGAGATGGGGCACGACCACCCATCGAGGAGCGGCAGAACCGGCTGAAGCCGGTGGTGCACGCGTAGTGCACGGCCGACACCCGCGGTCGGCCCGATAGCTCCACGGTGGCCCGAGCCGGCGGCGTCCACGGCCAACAAGGAGATCCCCTTTGGCTCTTCTTCTCCGATCTCCTTCGGCCAAGGTCAAACCGGTTCCACCCATGGGAACCCGATCTGTCCGAGCCAAGGGCCCTTCCGTGCATCAGAGGTAGGTTGACATCTTTAGATTATTAGATCTAGGATTTTAATGGGAAGGGGAAAACCACAATCGGGTGAAGGAGGAAGATCCTCAATCAATGTCGGATCACAGTCGATCATTGATTAGATCT
>JAOXJJ010000395.1:4644797-4677378 GCA_025769935.1 Phoenix roebelenii | reverse complement strand
AAGGGGAAAACCACAATCGGGTGAAGGAGGAAGATCCTCAATCAATGTCGGATCACAGTCGATCATTGATTAGATCTTTCTCCTCCCTCCTCTTCATCTTCTCTCTACCCTTCTTCCTCTGTTAATCATCTCCTAGCTAGATTAGATCTAAGCTAATAGCATATAAATCATGGATGGAGGAATGGGTTGGGTTTATCTATCTCCGAGGGATTGTGAAGCGTTCCAGTGAGCTACTGTGCATGCTCCGGCGGCACAGGGTGGTGACAATCCGCACGTCCCTCCTCCTCCGGCGCCGCTGCTCCCGATCTAACTCCTTGCACAGAAGGCAGAAGGGTGAGGAACGTAAGGGAAGACGATGGAGTCCTCTGTGACTCCGTGGGCTTTTATAGCCCTCCATCAACCTCAGAGGGGTCGGGGACCGCGGCTGTTAGGCAGTTTTAACTACCTCAACAGCTGTCGTTCTCCACCGCCTCATTCCCGAAATCACCAGATGGACCGCCGACTTTTGTCCATGCCAGTCCATCTAGTCTGGGGTTTACAACTAGAATCTTCCATGAATACTTCCCCAAATTGGAACAAATTCCACTATCAATGAAAAATTTGTAGAGGCTTGTTTCTGCAGGCAACTAGTCCAATCCAGGTGCCAAGTTGGTCATGGTCACTAGTTTATACCCCATCTCAACAATCCGGTTGGTGGCCGAAAGCAAAAGCCATATACATTAGGTTTGATGAAACCAAAGTAGGTGAGAATCACGTAATCTTTGTTAGACCAGACAGAGTTTGACCATGATAAATTTTGCCAAGTATGAAGGTATAGACCAAAGGAAAATTGTTCGGTCAAAACCAAGCCGAAAGCCTAGAACTCGCCCATAATCAATTGCAATATATAGAACTAGATTGAGGTGATTGAAGCGGTCTCAGGGATAGTCTCAAATACAAGGCTATATCTTAGGCTGAAAAAATATGATTATTGATATGATAGTTTTAGAAAAAATATGCTAACAAACATACAGAGTGGAGGATAACTAATGTTAGTTAGCTGAACTTCCAAAAGTAGAGACCATATGTAGGAGCAACTATTAGAACATGCATTGATTATATGTTAATTTAAATAAGTAAAAATTGTACTTTATAGTGACCTTAAGATTCTCCGACAATCAATTCAATGCATTTTTATCTTATCTTAATTTACTTTGCCTTTTGCTCTAGTAGTAGGTGTAAATTAAATTTCTACTATAGCCCTGTACTATACTCTTTATCTATCTCATTTGAACGATAGTGTGATAGTGATGAAAATTCTTTAAGTTCAAGATATCTGGACCTATGCTACTCTCTATCCTCTCTTCGATCACTTTTCGATTGATCTGATACTGGTTACAACCTGCACGCACCAACTTATGCCATTTGACTTGTCACCACTCTCATCCATCGCACCTAGATGGGATACCACTAGCAGGCCCTGTGACATGTCCGAATAGGATGGAAGGAATCTTGTGGCACAACTGGTGAGATCTCACATAGTCATCATCATACTATTTCTAGTAGGACAACTACATAGTTTCCATCATGCCACTATGGAAGGAAGTCAAGGAAGCAGCTATAGAGAAAGTGGCCACTATACTAAGGCCACTTTTGGATTGATATGTAGCATCTTTTGTTTAGCTAACAGAATGGTTTCAAAGACCAATTTCCATGATTGAAAGTCGATATGTTCAACCATAGTACATTCTGACACATCCTGTAGAGAAGGGGACTGATCCCATCCTGGCAGAGGAATAAATCAATTATACCTAAAAGTGCTACATCATATACAGAATCAGAGTTGGCGACTTCGGCTCACCAGGAGATAACAGATGAAGATTATTTAATAGAGCCCTCAAAATCTACTAGTTAAGGCATTATAGAAGTAATGCCAACAAAGCTACATCAAGCCAAACTATTGAGGATGTTTCGGTCAATGCCTCGATATTGTTTGAGACTATCGGTCAAAATGAGCTACAGAAAATCACTGATGAAGTCAGAAAATCTTTTTCAATATTAGCTCTTAATCATTTTCCTATGAATAAAGAGCAAAAATATAACAACTTTATAGCACCAGTTGCAAGCATCACAAGGGTTGGAGGGTAACCTTATCAAGATGCTTCTGGACTTCCATGCGACATATGTTTTAAGTGCATATGTTAAGGGGCAATCTTCTCAAAAGAAGCTTTCAAAGGTTTTCTATGTAATGTGCATTCTGTATACCGAAGGGCAACATGACAGCACAAGGGCCGATTCAGCCCAGTACAAAGCATTACATATAATTAAAGTCCCTCACATGGATTATGGATAGTTAGATCTTGATGTTGTATGAGAAGCCTTTGGAAGATCGAAAAAGTGATGAATTCAATCTAAAAGTGGAATAAATAAATAGTATTGTATTATCTAGTTAGGAATTCCACTCAAATTTTGGCCAATAGGCTGATACAAATAATGATGCTCTTCTATTCTATAGGTATTTCACAACTTCTCAATTTCTTTCACTCATCTTGAAGAACAGTGTATGCTAGTTTGTAATCATCTCCAAAACTAGGGGTGGCAATTGGATCGGATACATGATGGATCAAAAACCTGCCCACCCAAACTTCACCTATTTATTGAATGGATCAAAAATTCAGATCCAAACCTGACCATTTTATTAAACAAATAATTTAGCTCAGTCTACAATAGGTTAATATAAGTTAAATGGCTAAACGATTAACATTGCCACCCCTATTCAAAACTCGTACTGATTAGTGGATATCGATCAGCTATGCTTCGAAGGACTTGATCCGGCTCTTCTGACCAACGTTCAAAATTATCGACTTGATTTGCCAAAATGAAGGCCGAGTGATGAAGAATGCTAATGCCCAAGCCATTAATGGAAAGCTTACATTGAAAGAGGCACGTAACAAGGTCGCACTATTTCATTACTATTGGCTAGTTCAATTACACAAGTATGAATACAAGGGCTATTAGATTGACACTCTCTAGGTGTTCACTTAGCTCCTAACTAAGGCTAGTAGGTCCTTCATTGTTGTCTCATCAAAGCTTCAAGATGATTCAGTGATCTACTCATGGCATATCATCATCAATTATAGCAGAGGTAGTCCGAGTGTAGGTCTGTCTTAACTTATCTAAAGATGGGAATTAACCAAATGTCAACTAAAAAAATATTGACTTGACAATTTGGAAGCCCTCAACTAGGTAACAAGTTAGTGGTAATAGTATTCCAATTCGGCATTGTAATCTGCTTGCAATAGCACCTAATTTGTGATGATACTCGATAAACCAATCAAAAATTGGTTGATCAAAAGAAATGGGTTGTGCTCGTGAATACTTAGACTCACTCACCATGATAAGTGAAAGGAGATCAGGAGGAGGCATGAGGTTAGTTAGGAGAAAGAATAGGGATGAGCACCAAAGAGAGGAATGCAAGGACTATTTATAGAGAAGAGAACATATGAAAGAAAGGAGCAGCCTATTAATGGAAGATAATATTGGATCCCTACGAATGTGGAAGATTTCTTAAACAATCTGAAGGCTATTTTGGTTCCTAGAAGCGCATTTCATAATGGAAGGTGTGATAGGAGTAGAAAACTCCAAGGAATTGGAAGGGATGCAAATATATTACTAAAATTAGAAATAATGCTTTGATAAAAGGGCACACTCTATCAACCGATCAAAAACATAATTGTGAGATTTCTATTCTATAGGTATCAAGGAGGCGATTTCTACCACAAAAAAAAGGAGGCGATGGCGGACATCTCATCAACCTTTTGATCATCGATCGATGAGATGTGGGGGCACTATTTACACCCCATGTCAACAATCTAACTAGTGACCGAGAGCAAGAGCCATGTGGATTATATTTGATGAAATCTGAGTAGGTGATAATTATATGAACCTTGCTAGTCTAGGAAGAGTTCAACCATGATAAATTTCACTGAGTATGGAGGTATAGACTAGAGAAGGAGAGTTCGATCAAAAGTAGGTGAAAAGTCCAGAAGTTGTCCATAATCAACTGCAATATATGGAAATAGACTAAGCTAATTAAAACAGTCACAAGGATAGTCTCAAATAGAGAACTATATCTTAAACCCAAAAAAATATGATTATCGGTTAGACAGTTGCAAAGCATCCATGCCGATGAACATGTATAGTAGAGGATAACTAACATTATTTACTAGAATCACCAGTAGTGGAAGCCCGATATAGGAGCAACTGTCAGAGTGTGCAGTTATTATTTGTTAATATAAATAAGTGATTGTATTTGTAGTGACCTTGAGATCCTTTAACAATCAAGCCAATGCATCTTTATTTTATCTTAGTTTTACTTTATCTTTTACCCTAAGAGTAGGGATAACTTAGATTTCTACCATAATCCAATACTACACCTATACTATAGCTTAGTGTTATATCTCTTATCCATCTCATTCGAATGGTATAAGATGATGGCGAAAATTCTTGAAAATCAAGGCATCTAGACCCATATTGCTCTCTATTCTCACTTTGATCAATTTCTAGTTGGTCCGCTACTGATGTCACACCTGTGCTTACCAACCTACATCATTTAGCTTGTGACTATTCTCCTCTATCACATCTGAATAAGACTCCACCAGCGAGCCTTACGACACATCTGGATGGGGCACTTCTTCCGTTCTATTGCTTGAGTTCCCAATGGGGTCACTCAAGATGCATTGGAATGCTTACTTGATATCAAATGAATTAGATTAAGCTTGAGATGCACCTTATAATGACTATGGTAATGCCATCTTAGGTCCTAATTGGTACTGGACTACAAGTTGACCTATTATTGATATTGCTTGCAAAACTTAAGCTCATTGGATTGCAAGTCAAGCATCACTTCATGTCCTCCTAGTTTATCTTGGAAAGGTCCAAAGATCGTCCGAGAGACTTGTAATAGTGAAAAGTGTCGATTCAACCATCGATCTTGTTCGAGCATTAGATCGGTGCTTCCTTAACATCTTCCTCCAAGTTGATGATACTTGACCAAATTCCTTTACCCGATGTGACTTTCAGTCACGAAATTTGAAGAGGGGACCAGGGTCATGTTACCATAGGCTAGTGCATTTTCAACCTGAATCACATAGCTTTTTGAATGGAAAACATGTAGCTAGAACTATTAGCATTTACTAAAAATAGATAACCTGGGGGAAATAGTAGTATGGAGGAGAAGTCCTAGGAGATGCTAGAACAAGCTAGCCAATTTGTAGATGGACTCGCCTCTCAAAATGCATGGCTAACATGAGCTTTGATGTCCTTCATATTAGCCAACAAAGTATGAGCATCGACAATAAGAGCGAGCTCCATAATGATCCAATATATGATGTTTTAACATGTGTAGATTATCATCAATAAGAAGGATTCTTGATTTATATGCTTTATCATATTTTAGCATATAGCACAATGGAAACTATTCATTTTTATATCCATATGATACGTATAGAGACTACGAAAATATATACTTTTGATTTTCAGGTATTTTTTGTAATATATAGCAAATCAACGGTGTGAATATTTAATTTGGATACTCTATTCTTGATTTTGAACCCAAGAGTAGCAAATAACCTTTCTTATATCTTTTTGTATATATCTATATATGTATACCTATACGTATAGAAAGACATACATACATACACATACATATATATATGTATGTGTATGTATGTATGTATGTATATATAGAGAGAGAGGGGGGGAGGGGGATGGAATATTTTTGGGAGCATTTGACTCCAAAAGCTTCCTAATCAAAACTAATGAAAGGCCTTCCAAAATCAAAATTAGCATAGTAGATGATTACCTAAGATATACAAAATGCCTATAGACTAGAAGTTTTCTAATTCTGAAATCTCTTGCCTATGCATCATGCAGGAAAAGAGTGAATTGTAGAAACTATCTAGGGAGGAAAAACATAGTATATGCTATATATTTTCCAATTCTAGACCATTGGCCTATGCACATATAGATCAAATTTCTGGTATCTGAATATTTTTAAACCATAAATTAAATTGAAACATGATATCATAATATTAAAATGGCCAATTTATTTAATGGATGGGAAAACAACCTCAAAATTGAGCAATTTTTGGGTTTTAATCAATCTAAAATTTTTAGATCATGACCAAGAATGCCATTTTCCATTTTAAGAGGTCACTCATTATTTTCAGCTAAGAAAGATTTGGAGTCAAATGCTCTCAAAATATTTCTACTATCTTTCTCCCTAGACACAATTGTAAGTTTTTTTTATAGACTAGTCCCTTAAAACTTCTATATTTGCATAATATTCCCTATATTTTCATATTTATATAACAATCAAGTTTTTATTGGCACAAATTGGTTTTGCCTCTAGTTTTCATTGACTAAACCATGGTTAAAGTTTACCAAGATTGCATAAGGATAAAGATACGACTATCTTAAAAGTGAATAGGACTCAAGAGTAGGCCTCTTCTTCCTCATTTTGTCCTCTTCTTGTTAGCCACTAGATAGAGGGTTACGGGTTAAGAGATTGATTAACTTTGAGAGTTAGGAGCAAAAATATCCATCAAATATAAAATTTAACACCATCAAGTGAAAAAAGTAGAGCATTCCATTCTTATCTTATTGATTAGAAAGATACATACAAGGTTTGCCAAATCAGTATCGAAGCTCACATTGGTTGGTTATTGCTTCGGTATAATACCAGTACATATCGTACCAAGCTGATGTGTACCATAGATGAAGAATCAAGAGAAGAGAAGGGGGAAAAGGAAGACAAAGGGGAGAAAGAGAGAGAGGGGGGGGGAGGGAGAAGGAAAGGGAGTACTAAAGAGGATTACGACCAATTCAAATGCCTGAAGGGGGATAACATTGGTGTCGATAAAGGGTGATGGCATTGGCACCAATGGAGGGTGATAATGTTAGCTAGGGTTCGAAGAAGAGAGAGGAGAGAGAGTGAGAGATCAAAATTAAACGTAGTTGGGAGGGGGAAGGAGGAAAGGGGGCTTTATTATAATCAGGATTAGCTTGAGAAATAGCCTAAGCAAACTAAGTTAAAACCATTAGAAACCAAGCAGAACTAGTTGGTTCAACCAATTCGGCCCAATTGTACCCAATTCCATAGTCATTCTATTCAATTAGTAAAACCATATTGGTTCCTAGCCGATTCGGTTTAATATACCCTAAACTACTTGGTTCAAAGTAGTTCAGCATCCATTAGATGTATAAGAGCTTGGTTGCAAGATTTCGGAAATTAAAACACAAATATACAAAAAAAAAAAACTAATTCTCTCTCTCTCTCTCTCTCATTGTGGGTGGTACTTATAAGTCATTGCCTAACGCCTCAAACAATTGCTAAACATCTTCCAATAATTTTCTCAAAAATCACTGTTCAAACTTGTCTTTTATATGAATTTTGTTTTGAAACTCGTATCATTTCACATGCTCTCATCTGACATTTCAGTCACGGTGCAACTAAACCTCCTGTCAGGGCCTTGGACAAGAAATCAAATCTTTTCTTGTTTATGCTGCATGTCCTATGTGCAGGTTTGTGTTTCACCTGAAGTGGGAATGGCTTAAGAGTGATGTGGAACGTAGAGTTGCATAAAATGAAAAAAAAAAAAAAATCCCTAGCTGTTGATGCATTGTTTATTATTTCTTCATGACTGAAATAACAAAACACCTATAAAATTTGAGCCTTAGTTGGACTAAGAGCTTTGAGTTTGTAATACCAAGTTGATAATTAAATGTTTTATCTATCACAGTTCTATATGAGATTCAATGTCATGTACTCATAACAGTAATATCAGAGAAGGACTTGCTTGGATATTTCTACAGAATTGGATTAAAAATCATATAAAATTTGTAGATTGGGTCGTCCATTTAAGCATGACCACCCAGCCCAAATCACATGAGAAGGAAAAAAACCTCAATGGTTTTTTTTTTTCCTTCCTACATCCCAAATGTTAGGATCTGGACTAGATTTAGATAAGCACTTAGAAAAATAAAAACCAGATAGGTCAACAAATTCGATTCGCACAGAATTTTCAGTCTCATCCCATAGAATATCTAAACAGACTCTAAAGGTATTCTTAGAACAAGCACGTACAACTTGGTAACAGATATTCTGAACAAAATGTCATGCCGATATCTACATGCACAAATTGAAAATGCAATCACAAGTACAAGAATTAGTTGCCTTCTCAACTCCCAAAGTTAGCAACATGACCTCCATGTCATATACGCACCTAATAGTGGTCATCTAATAAATCACTAAACAACATAATTTCATGGATCAACCAGTTGTAGCATTCAGCCATTTTCAACTTCAGAAACGTCCTGCAAAAGACAAGCTCATGTGATTAGTCTGAATGGAATAAGATTAAAACAGCATAGTAAAAACTGAAGAGGCACTATTTTTCTTTCTTTTTTTTTCTCACATGCAACTCCAAGGTAGCATATCAATGACAAATACCGAATTCATTTAAAATCCAGTCTCCAAACTTTCAGGTGGAAAATGGTCATTGAGATTAGATTCAGGTTGTGGATTCATGTGAAATCTGTGCATTTACATATCTCAACTTACATACTGAGCTGAAAATAAATTGAAATACCAAAGGAAATGCAATTAAATGAGATAGCATTTACCTCTGCAGGCCTTCATCAGCAGGTATCTATAATGGCATGAAGTGAAACAAATCCACAAAAGAGAGCAAAAAGGGCGTGAATTCCATACTATTAAAGTATAATAATATCATATACAAATTATATACTCAACTAGGCACACGAAAACTCTACATGCTCACTTGCTGATTGGAGTCACTGTAAAGTGGTATCAAATTAAATTATAGCACTGCATTAAGCTTCAATTTATAAAAAGCTGAACACTATTTTTATTAAGAGAGAAAGGGTGGGATACTAATTCGCATATTACTGATTACCTAGGTCAAAATCCTAGGGAATGCAGCATCCAAGAACCTCTGATTGTACGACTGAGGCAACCCTTATGTCAATATATGTCAAGATTATTTTATTAACAACCATTTTGATATATAACATAGCATCAAGATGAATATAAAAATGAAAATCATAATTAAATAACACAATATATGTTATGATGGTTCTAGAAGGTCCCTATTATGTCAATATTACAAACAATGGGCATTAACAATGTCTGTGATTTAATTTGTTCATGATTACCGGAATAAACTACTATTCCCATAATTTTTTAGTATACAAGTAATCAAAAGCAATAATATTATTTCTATAAATTCTATAGTCAACTAACAATATTCATTTTCCACTATTTTTCAAATTTTTATAATAATAAAAAATAATCATTGAGTTAACCATTATTTATTTGTTTTCACTGTAATGGATGGCATATGGACAATATGAATTGGTTAATAGTTTTGTTTGGACATATTATTTGGATATAGTCTAATTGATAATTCCTAAATAAGAATTCTTAGTAGATCAAAATTTAAGATGGAAGAAATAAATCCCTCTCCACATGAGAGTTCTTCCTTTCAAACTCGGTTGCCATCACCTCCCCCATATTTCTAAAAAAATTCCGCTTTAAATGAGTCCCTTTTGCCGTTGACCCCTTGTAATAGAAACGATTGGTGCTACTCTAATAAATCATTGTTATTATCATGGTATCAAAACAACATGTAAAAGAGGAAATAAATGGTGGTGAGAGACGAGATGCTGGAAGAGAAAGAATGAAAGGCAGAGAGAAGGGATGAGAAGGATGCTGCATGGTCCAAACTTCACAGTGCAGTATCTATTACTCATTAAAAGGTGGGCCAGTCATAAGTTAGGGCAAAAAAGACAAAAGGCCCTTAGTAAGTGACCAGTCAACTACAACCTACGTTTGGGCCTTAATGAACTCTAATAAAGGCCTAGTAACAACAAAACAAAACAAAATAAAGTACAAAAGAATAATAACAACAATTTATTAAATAAAATTCCTTATTGATCAACAACCCCCTTCAAGCTGGAGCTATCAGTCACATTCAGCTCAATTGATGTCTTTGAAGAGCCTTGGTAAGCACATCTGTAAGCTAAGAACTAGACCCAACATGTAGCAGTAACAACCCTTTTATTGGCAATTTTCTCTCAAACAAAATAAAGATCTACTTCAATATGTTTGCAAAGAAAACTGGATTTGTTGCAATATAGATGGCAGTTTGGTTGAAATCCCAATCTCACTCAATAAAGCATGAAGCTGTATCAACTATAAACTACCGTACAACCTTGAAGCGCCTAGTTTGGGGCGTACCATACCGTACTGGGTTGGAACCGGTATGAATTCATTTGGGTTCGTACAAGCCCCGATCTCCCCATATCGAGGCATGGCAAGATGCGTACCGACCTATACCGAGGTATAGCAAACTAAAAAATAAGAAAAAACTTCAAGAGCTATTTCAATATAAGTACATACTGTACTAAATTGTACTATATTGAACTGGAATCATACCGATATGGTATCCAGTACCGAGATTGCAGACATTGATATCAACTCAAATGTGGCTTATGCAATAGCTCTATATTCTACTTTTGAACTTGACCTGGCCACCACAAATAGTTTCTTGCTTTTCAAAGGAATCAAATTCCAAACCCCCCATATGTATAATACCCAAATATAATCCTTCTATCATAAGAAAATCCAACCTAATCAGTATCTGAATATCCCTAAACATTTTAATATCCTCTTGCATTGTACAACACTCTTTGACCAAGTGTTCTTTTTAGATATCTAGGAATTTGATACACTACTTCAAAATGAGGAGCATAAGAACTATGCACAAACCAGCTAACAATACCAACTGCATATCAAGTCTAGTAATGATTAAGTTTATCAATGGTCCTACTCAGGGTCTGTTGTGCCGGTATCGGGCACCGTACCAGTTGCCCGGTGGCATGAGTTGGCACGGGCCCACACCGTGCCGTGTCAGGCCTGTGTCAGGCCTGTACTGACATACAAGACCGTAGGAGGAAAAGAGAGAATGAGCGGAGGGAGGGGGAGGGAGAGAGAGAGAGGGAGGTAGGCCGGCGAAGACCGACGGAGGCCGGTGCTGGTGCAGGTGGTGGAGGCCGCGACCGAATTGTTTCGAACGAAACAGTGGTCTGGCCGTAAAAAATTTCGCAATTTTTAAGTGAAGTCGGCACCAGCACCGGCCTCCGCCACCCTCCGCAGGCCTCCCTCCCTCTCCCTCTCCCTCCCTCCCCCGCTCGCTCTCTCTTTTCTTTCCTTTCCTTCTCCTTCTCCTCCCCCAGCGACGGTGTTTCAGTTTCTTTACCGGACCGTCCCAATAAGCTGCCGGTACAGCTCAGGATGCCCCAAACCGGGCGGTTCGGGATGCCTCATATCCTTACCCCGAGTTTTGCCTTGGGCTGCATAAGGAACATTAACGAGGTTAGAAGGAATCCTTTCCTACTCCAAAACACCTTAAGTGAACCTCCCTTGTTCTTCACGAAGTAGCTCTCCCAAACAAACATCTAATGAAGGACGAGGATCTCGGTTCAGCAAGGAAGACCGAGTAACTTCAAACACCTGTCGAAGCTTCATCAAAAATTGATCATGTTGGGTGGTTTCATGGACCTTCTGAATAGCCGAGAGAGCTTCTATAGGCACTTTGGAATGTACTATGTCTGAATACTTGGTCCAAAGGTTCAAGAATCCCGAGTAATACTCTTGGATGGATTGATTGCCTTGAGCATAATTGCTAATTTCCAGCTCCAACTGAAATCTCCTAGCATTATTGTCTTGATTGTAAATATGTTTCAAATAATCCCACATTCCCTTAGTAGTGCAATAAGGTCGAAGGTTGAGGACAATATACTGCTCAACAGATCCCAAAATCCAGGTCATAATTTAAGCATCTTTGACCTCCCATTGAGAAAGCTTCGTAGGTTCAGAGGGTGCTTTGTTTGTCCCATCAACATGGCCCCATAACTCCTTGCCTTTGAGAAACAATTGGAATTGAATTTCCCACGAAGAATATTTTTTCCCGTGAATCGAACAGAAGAGTTATCATTCTTTTCAAAAGACATGATGACAATCAGTAAAGAAATCTGTTCCAGAGAAAGAATACCAATAAACAACCACCAAGATGAATGCCGAGAGTCCGAAAACAAATTAATCTCAACCAGAAAAGAAACACACTACCAGAAAATCAACAAAGAACCAAGAGAATCACAAACACATCAGAAAATCCAAAGAGGGCCAAAAAAAAAAACAGAAATACCAGGGAAAACCGAGAGGAACAAGGGTGGAGATAACCTTGTTCACGTGAAGAATTTTCTAGTTCAGAAACCTTGCTCTGATACCATGTCAATTGTTCTGAATATCCCTTCATCGTGAGGGTTCAGTTCATTAAATAGAGAGCTGTATACAGAGGATTGCAGCCATAGAAGGCTGTATACAGAGGATCTCCAGCTATAGAAAGCTGTACAAAGGATCTACAACCATAGAAGGTTGTATACAGAAGATTAGCAGCCATAGAAGGCCGTATACAGAGGATATCCAGCTATAAAAGGCTATACAAAGGATCTACAGCCATAGAAGATTGTATACAGAAGATCTACAGCCATAGAAGGCTGTATACAGAGGATCTCCAGCTGACATAATTGTCTAAATATGACAAGATATCTACATTAGTTATGATACAACTTACATACAGCTAAGACCCTAATGGGCTGGGCTGGTATAAACGCTATCTCACTGACAGGAACTACTAGTTAATGATAGATTTCTGGATCACACATTAGCTCCCCTTAGCATACAATTTTAAGTTTGTCTCCTTAGGGGTTTCTGCAGGTTGACAGCCAAGAAGTCCAGTATCTTCAAGAAGATCCATGACATACTTCCTTTGAGAGAGAACCACCCCTTTCTTGGAATGAGCAAACTGAATTCTGAAAAAAATGCTGAAACTGTCCTAAGTTTTAATCTCAATCCTCTTCTACAAGATCTCTTTTAGAATATCACTCTGCTTGGTTGTCTCCTTTCAGAACGCATCATTAACATAGACAATAAGGACAGCAATACCATGAGAAGTCTTCTTAATAAAGAGAGAGTAATGAGCTTGATGTTATTTGAACCCAAAGACAAATAAAGCATGGCTAAATTTGCCAAACAAAGCACATGGAGATTGCTTCAATCCATAAATACATTTTTTCACGTGACAGAAAATGTTTGAACCTTTAGATGGAGAAAAGCCCAAGGGTGGATCCATATAAACCTCCTTCCAAGATCTCCATGAAAAAAAGCATTTTTAACATCAATCTGAAACAAGACCATCCAAAATTAATAGCTACCAAAATAATAATGCAAATTGAGTTGGGCTTAGCCAATAGAGAGAAGGTTTCGAAGTAATCTACTCCATAGTCTGAGTGTAGCCCTTGGTTACAAGCCGATCTTTGATCTCTCAATAGAACCATCAGATTTATATTAATTGTATACATTACAACATCCAGCTGTCCGTTCCCCTTCAAGTAAAGGCACTAAATCCTAGTTCCTTTTTTGTGTAATGCTTCCATCTCATCAATCATAGCCTTCTTCCAGCCAAAAGGTGAGAGAGCTTCTTTGAAATTCTTAGGAATAGCTATCGAAGAGATCAAGAGCAAAAGACTTGTATATAGGAGAAAGTGAGAGAAAAGAAACAAAGTTGTAAATGGGATGAGAGGTACAAGTTCTTTTTAATTTTGAAGCATAGTAGGTAAACAACAATCAATTATATGAATAGATGTAGAATTGATACTCGAACCTTGATCTCCACCTGAATTGGTTGATTGGTTGAAAACTGTCTTTGGATGCCTTAGACTTCTTCCTCTTGGTGTAAAAAATTGTTTGAGACTTCTTAAGATATGCTAGACAGCTCATCAACAGGTATTGTAGTTTTATATTTATTACTAACTTCATGAGTATCCTTCATGGAATGACCTTTCTCAGAGTACTATGAAATATCTTTATAAAAGGTAACAACTGAAGTTAGTAGATAAAGGATTGTAACACCTATGCCCTTCTGTGAGCATGAGTATCTTAAAAAATACACTTAAAGGATCTAGGATGTCACTTAAAAGCCTTAACCTAGTTCTGATGCTATTTTATGATATCAAAACAAGAAGTAGAAGAAGAAACAAAGAGGTCGTAAGAGAGATGAATGTTGGTAAAGAAAGAAAGAAGAGGAGGGCAAAGAGGAGGGAAACTAGGATATTGCACAATCTAAACTTCACTGTGCAACTACTTTTTATTAAAAAGGTGGACCAGTGATTAATTAATGCAAACAAGACAAATGCCTTTAACAAGGGACCGGTCAATATGAAATAAATGTGGTCCTTAATGCATTCCAATAGTGGAGGCCCAATAACAACTAAATAAAATTAAAAAAAAAAAGCCCAAAAGCATAATAACAACATATTATTAAATAAAACTCCTTATTGATCAACAATTGCACATGGAACTAGATTAAGAAAATAACAATCATGTTCCTTTAAAACTACTATTGTCATAAAATTTGTTATTTGACCGATTTAAGAATATTTAGAACTAAAATAACGATAATGATACCAATCATCCTTATCATTATATCAGAAAATAATGGTCAATAAAAATAAAAAACCAATGGTTCTCTCTTCTCAAATGATTGCTGATCAAGAAACAAAATAATTATTAGCTATTTGACAAAGTAATTTTCTTTTGACAGCACAAATATTTGTAACTTAAAATATATTATTTTATTTACGTGAATAATGCAAATATAAAATAATGGCCAATATTTACATTACAAAATTGCTCTTATAATGAAATGATGACTAAATTACGACTGTTATTGATATTATAATTGGTATATGCATGGTGAGAGACCTACTTTAAGAAGCTTAAGGGTTAAGACAGTCACGTAACATTATAATAGCTACTCTTTTCTACCGTGACTTGCAACTCACTTAACCATGTCATAGATTATGACAAAAGTCTAATATGTATGGTACCGGCTCAGCCCAACTTCATATTGGTCTAATTCAAAATAAGGGGAAGTCCTTAGAGGCAAGGCGCTCACCAACTATGCTGACAGTGATTGGCTACTATTGTATGACTATCATTCTATTATAAAAATATAAGAAAATAGTAGTAATTTTTACCATTTCTAAATTTCATTACCTTAAATATTTTTGTAAGAAAGAATTCAAATCTTATGCCGGACAAAAAAAATTATTTTCAATCAATAGTTAATATTATTTTTTTAAGCCAATAATGACTTAAGACAAATAATGATGTCACTTATTAGCTACTCACCATTATTATTTATCATACCAATTGTCATCTCTATTGTTATTTTAAAGCCATATAACTTTAATGATGGCTATTTTTAACAAATAATACTTGTTGCATCCATTATAACCAAAGTTCGCCAAACTGAGATTAGAGGTTGTACCAGCCAACGACCGATTCGACATGGTATGGATTAGTATCGTGCAATTCTAGGGCATACTGTAATAAGGAGAGCTGGAGAGGATGGGGGAGAGGGAGGAGAGAATGGAAAACGAAAGAGAGCCAAAGAGGGAGGGAGGGAGAGAGGGGGAGAAAGAGGGAGGGGGAGAGAGGAGAAGAAAGCCATCATTGTTGTCATTGGGGGCAGGGTGAGAGGGAGGGAGAGAGAGAGAGATGGAGAGAGGGACTTACCATCGAATGTAGGCAACAGCGCACTCAAACCATGGCGAGTGGCCAAGGAGGGGTGACGTTCTCAAGCAAGGGTGAGGGGGGCTCTTGCCCTCTCAAGCATCCCGATTCGCGAGCAGGCAGACTAGGGTACTGGGGGAAAGGAGTTTAATAGGTGAACCATAACGCAAGTGGACAAGGGTAGGGGGTTTAATAGACAAATTGGTCTTGTCTTGATTCAAGAGACTGAACCGTGCCAGTCCCCAACCAATCTGATTTGGTATGCCCCGAACAAACCGATTCGGCACAGTTCGGTGAACCATGGTTATAATAGATAGCAATAATTTTGTTGATGGTTTGTTACAATGGGTTTAACAGTACTACCAGTCTCATACAATAGAAATTTTTGTTCCTAATAATACAACATTACAATCGAAAAACAAAAAAAATAAAAATTCGCCTTCATCAGCAATTAGGGCATGTGGTGCAGTGTGGAAGGGTAAGGAAATGAAAGCCCCTGCCCAATCCAAGGGCAAAGTTAAAAAAGGAAAGAAGTTAAGTGGGCAGACAGGGAAATGATGGAAAGTGTTCATGTGCTTTATCAAAAATTCCTTGTCCAACCTTCTCAATTTTTCATCACATGTATCTTTATCTTGTAGCATAATAAAGCTTGATTAGTGCATTTGGAGTTTAATATAAATTGCAAGGCAAAAAAGGAAGATGCAAAAGGAGATGGAGAAACCAAGCGGAAGTTTTGAGCAATTGTAGATAGTAGATATGCAAAGCTGAACACATCTTAAATATATGTAAATGATAGCTTTACTCTAGATGGTTCAAATTTTGTTTTAAGAAATGCTAAGCAAATTCGATTATAAATAGCTAATAAGATAAAAATGTTTGACGTAGAGGAAGACTTTGTAGCTAATGATGTTTGAGTTTGTCCCGCATAAAATTGCTTGAATGAGACCACATTAGGGAATCAGGTATGCTTCCACCATGTGATATGCAAGAGCTAAAGTGCCTTGATGTATGAGAGACAGGGCCACCAACCATCCAACAGAACATTAACTGAATGTTGAGCGATGGAAATGTCCAGTGGAAGACGTTTTCTTTTTGTATAAAAAGAAAGCAGCTTCTCTCTTCATCCTTTCGGGCATGAAAAGAAGCGAAATATGGACTCACTTAGGAAGCACTTCACGAAGCTTTCCTGAATTGGATGGATGAAGAATCTAAGAAATCGACAAAAGATCAGATTGTTCAAGATTGGCTGCTTTAGCTTGAGCAATAGCTAGATGAAAGAAGACGAAAGACATACAGCCATTGCTAGAAAGGACTATGTATAGGAAACTATCGCCCCTCATAAGGTACATATTGCGCCTACAAACCGCTATAGCTATCCAAGAAGACACTCGAAACATGAAGGATAAACAAACCTGCCCGGTGGTCTGCCGAGCTACAAGTCCCACGAGACAGGAGTGGGATTCTCTAGAAAGCCAAAGTTGTGGGTGCCCAAGACGGCCCACTTGAAGACTTAGAATTTCAGCAGGAAATGAAAAGGTTGCTTAAAGCCGACCAGCCGATAGGCTAAATATAAAAAACAAAAAGGTTAGTTTTGATCAGAGTAGGCTCAACGTAGGCAATAAAGGGCTTTGCCATCCCATCCCGATCGACATTCTAGCGAAGTTTACCCACCGACAATTGAATGTTTCGACTTGGTTTAACAAAAATAACCGTGGATCCCTTCCTCGAACCCATATATTAATGATTGCAAATCTTAAAAGTTGATTCAACTTTGCTCTTTATAATGAGCTTACTAATATCAAGATCTTTTTAGGCAAAAATAGATGAAAACATTGTCTACTGGTAATATGACACAGTTGATGGCATTAAAAAAGTTCAAGAACAGTAGGCAGTGAATGGGAGCGGGAATTTGAGTTCTTGGAGCAGGCATTGGAAAAATTAGGCAACTTATATAAAAAGGTCCATATCCCTAGAAAGGAAGATTTTGTGGAATAATATGTACAGGCCATAAAAAAAAGAAAATTAAAAAAAGGAGGTGGTGATGGGAGGTGTTCCAAGGGTTATAGGATGAAATTGATCATTTCAAAAAGAGGGAAAGAGTTTTTATTATATTGTGTTTCCTCCTAGAAAGTTCTTTTCATGGTTTATCGCCAGTCTGCTTTAATGTATATCTCTTTAGTCCTTAGGTTATCATCTTACTTGGTCATCTTTTGACTTTCTATTGGATGTTCCATACAACAATCTGTTGGATTTCCTTGATTCACACTGCAAATCTATAATAAGTGCCAACGCATAGCACTGGACTTGCATTAGCATTTGCTGAACCTACCCGAATCAGACAATTTGGCTTGTACTAAACCGAACTAATATAAAGTAAAGATGGTTCAGCCACTAGGGTCGATTTGACTTATAAAAACCCCTAATCCTTCAACTAAAGACATTGATTGCTCTTGCTCTCTCTCTCTCTCCCCTCTTCAATGCCGACCGATGCTGACCGATGCCATCGCCCTCGAATGATACAAAAGATGACATCGTTACCCTTGATTGATGTCAAAGACGATGCCATTGCCCTCAAATCAACATTGAAGGCAGCACCATCACCCTCGAATGATGCCGAAGACAAAGCTTTCATCCTCCATTAATGCCATGGGGCCCTCATCGATATCTTCAAGAGTTAGAGTTTGGGGCTACCGGCTACCACTGCTGATGAGGTAAGCCCCTCTCTCCCCACTCCCTCACCCTCCATCCCTCTTTGTCCCACTCTTCCTCCCTCTCTTTCTCCCCCTCCCCCACTCCATAAGGCCCATCTCTCTTTCTTTCTCTCTCCCTCCCTCTCTCCATCCTCTCCCCCTCTCCATATGCCTCCCTCTCCTCCCTCCTCCCCCTATCCCTCTCCCTCCCTCGAGGTTAGTCCACCTCGGATCAATATGACACATACAAATACCGTACCAAACTAGCCGCCAACCAGTATGACCTTTGGTACTGATCCGACTAACCTTGCTTATATCTATATCTCTGCAATGTGATCTCCATGCATCTTCAAACAATTAATGCAGCAGTGAATGACATAAAATTCTTGTAGAACTTGAGTCTCGGTTCACATTTTAGTATATGTATTTTACTTCATGCTATGAGATCAATATAGATCTTCGAATTTCCTAGATACCCAATAGATTAGAAAGCATAGGACTACCCATGCAAAAGTGAAATAATGAAGAAAAGGTGAAACAATTTCTGGCTTATAACATGGTACTAGAAGGAAACATGTGCATCAAATTTACACTAATATACAATACATCTGAAGGCACTAGGGGAAAATGGCTAAGAGAATAAAGAAGTAGAGAATGTTTGATAGTCCGATCCTGCAAAGCTTGGCTTTTCAATACCGTAACCCATCTAAGATGTGATTTCCAGCTTCTTTGAAGATGGATTGCAAGATCATCTTTCAATGTAATGATTACTCTTCTCCTTTCACCTGTTCTTGCCTCCTAAACATATTTTCCAGCCATATAGGAGAAGTCATGTGGGTATAGCTTAAGGGCAATCATTAAGGCTATACATGTAGACACACTATCTTGGGCATAATACAACATATAAGCAGGACAAAAGATCTAAGGAGAAATACAAATGTTACTTCCTCAAGGATTCTAAATACTGAAAATCAAGACCATATCGACCAAGGGTGGGTAAAGCATAGGCAACATCGAGTATTGTGCCAACAAAGGGTATTGATGGGTAAGCATAGATATGCCCAAAACACCCTTGGTACATTCCCATTAGAGTATTAGACCACCAAACTCTAATGCTGGATTTTTTTTTCTCTAATGTTTTCTTGTTTAAATACGTCTTTGCAATAAATAAAGTAGTGGTATTAGGTTAAGTTCACTTCCTAAGGTTTTGACTTTTGTGTTTGTTGAAATCATTAACAAGAATAAACACCACATAATATCAAATAACTTGCAACCTAAAAAATGCATCTAAAAGATATATATATATATATGAATTAAGAATTGAAATGCAAGTAAACAAACAAAAACATATTTAAAGGGCATGAATCCGATGATCAAATATGGTTTGATCTCAATTTTTGATGGAATCTCCCTCTAATTTTGCCAATTACTCATGCATTTATGGTTGGAACATTTTTTCTAAGCAAAAGGTATAAGGAAGAATCCTAGCTAGAATGAATTTTTAGCTCAAAGAATGCTTCTAAGTTGGTAGATCCAGCATGAAAACCTCCAATAGTATTTCTTTGTTTGTCTATTTCCACATACAAACGGTTGAAAACAAGAGGAGATCACACTTATAACCCACTTCCCATGTGGTCTCCAAGTGTATCGCTCAGTTCAAGATTGGTCTGGGATCAGTTCGGGGCAAATCATCCTTAGTATTCCCTCAGACTGCTCAATCCACTTTTGGTAGGGTGATTTAATATTTTCATCCAAATCAAAAGCCTCCCTATACCGAGGAGGCCCCTGCATGGTATGTATCGAACAACCCACACCAAACTACTTGGTATTTCAAACCTTGCTTCAACTATAATCAATGTGTTTCAGGAGAGAAATATGCAATACAAGAAATATTACCACCTAGAAAAGTACTAAGTTATGTCTAGCCTCACATATAATGACAAAATCATGAATATGATATAACAATATTTTCTATACTGAGAAATGATTAGAAAATGGAGCATTTTGTGAGGATAGTACCTTTTCTCACAATATCAAGTTTTTTTATAGGAGAATGTGGTAGCATAACACTGGTCCTTAAACGAATTTAAAGGGAAAAGTTTCTTCAATATTATATCAATCAAATCCTTGACATCATTGTTCTTCCCTATTAATAACTTCCCTAACCAATAATGTTCGTCCGTGAAATTCCTGCATGAAACACCAAGTTCAAAGAATTAACATAAATGAAATAGAACTTTTAGAATTACCAATAGAAAATGCTTCAAAAGGGGCATTCTCATAATACAATAACGGTTACCAATCAAACCTACTAGGTTGATAGAGAAAAAAGTGATATTATAAATAAATTATAGGGGAAAGAAAAGCATATGCAAGCATGAAGCTTGTGGTTCAACTGACAGGTGTTTACATTTGTATGAAATAAATGCACAAGAAAATGGCATAGTACCAATCCACTTGTCTCTATTGCAGCCTGGAGTTCATCAGCAGAAGAAAACGAAAGAAATCCATAAACACGATTTTTCCCTCCTTTGCGGTCATACAGAACTCTCGTACTTACAACAGTTCCAAATTGGCTAAAGTGCTCCCTTAGATCTTCAGGTCTTACAGACCATGCAAGATTACCCACATAGACTTTATGTGGGCTTTCAAAGACGATATCCTTTTTAGGTGCTGTATTCAGAGCTTCGACGTTTTTCCTACCAGTAACCATATCAGCTGAAAATTTAACACGCAATTCACGTCCACCCAGATCCTAGTTAGACAAAAATAAATAATAAATAAAAAACATCAGGATTAGGTACATCTAGAGTAACTAACATAGGCCAATTTTTAACTTACAGATCCATCCAGGGCAGCAATTGCTGCTTTTGCTTCTGTAATAGAGCTCATTGTAATATAACCACACCCTCTGCTAATACCAGTCTCAGAATCCCGTGAAATCTGCAAAATTTATGAATTATGCTATTATAGTTACACAAAAAGTATGAATTGCAAAAGATCACAGAAAGGAAAGGTACAACAATAATCAACAAATTCTATGATCATGTGATTTTTTTTCTGTGTATAGTGACAAAGATGTGGCTTTAACATAAATAAGAAACGATGATATACAAAATACAAAAGCAACAGGCAGCTAATCATTCACTTGAAAACTTAAAACTTTCACTCTAATAATTTATTAACATCAATTCAAGTAAATATAAATGTATGGATGGTCCGATAAATAGATTTTTTTGGAACCATCATTGAATTTTAAAGATCAACAAATCAGTGGCATGTAACTACACCCCAAAAATGTCATATTTATATGCATCACTGAGAATAGTAAAGTTGAGCAGTCAAATAAGAGTAAGACCTGCAGTAGTATGAAAAATTCTATTTTTCAAGCAATGCTTAATACCTATAAACGCTAAAATATAATGTGAACAAATTTATCATTTAATTCTAAGGGGTAAAGTTACTTAGGAAGCTTATCACAAAATCCCACAATTATAACAGCCCATTAGACTTAATAATGATACTCAAGCAGATACAAATTTAAGCATAGAAAAAACACATAAATACTAGTAACATATGATTAATACATATTGAGTATTCATAAGGCTAGGCCCCCTCATGTATGATCAGGGTTCCCCAAATGGGAATGCTTGGCAAATGGGGATCCTAAAGCCAAATCCAAATTGGAACAAAGCATGATGGCTGTAATTAAGGTTATATATCCTTAAGAGTACTTCAGTTATAGATTATTATTGTAATAATTTGATAGTATTACGTAAACTAAAATATCCTGCACGAACAAGATAAATCGAATGTAGACAGCACCATGATAAAATATCAGAATATGATGAACCTGAAGGAAATGTTCGCAAGATTCATAAGAGTGATAATACTGCAGGCTAAAGTGCAGTTCCATGTAGATCAATTCTGCAAGGGTATTGATGTTGAGATGCTTGTGTGGCAAGACAAAGAATAGTTCATAAATATGGACAAGTACATAATATATACATGCACATATACATATTTATTTCTTTCCATATATTTATCAATGTATACGTACATATATACATATAGGTGTGTCCACGCACACATGCATGTGTGTGTCTACACACGTGTGCATCTGCCTGTATCTTCATGCATGCATGCATGCGTCCGTGCAATAGTGCATGCTGCATGCTTGTTTGTGCTTTTCTGTAGTTAAATACATGCACCGATAAACGTATATGATGAAAAGATCTAGACTACACAACAATAGTGCAAAAAGAGTTTGGAACTACTTGGAAGTGGAGTATTTTTTTAAAGCGAACTGGATTTAAATGATAGGAAAATAGTCATTAAGAAAAAACATAGATCCAATAAGGAAAAAATGTATTGGATAAATATGAAAAAATAAACATTTATAAAGCTAAAGCAATTTACTTGAACAAGGTTTCTTCTCATGGTTATATTATGATTCTATACTACAAAAAATGCACTAGCCATATGTTCAAAATTAATTTAATTATTTAAAGCATATCTTACTTGATTTGATTTTGGCTTTCCCCTTGAATCAAAAATATCAAACATTAAATATAGTTTGGCTTTTTTTTACTAACATTGTCCTATTAATTAGAGCATGTTATAGTTAAAGAACATGAGACGAACTGGTACTGGATACCGTACCAGTCCGCGTCTAGTCTGGTTCAGACCGAACCGAACTGGTACTGAATTAGTTGGCCCAGTTTGGCAATCCTTGGCCCCTATTTTTTATTTTTTGGGGAGTTCTCTCTTTTTTCAAACTTTTTCTATAAATTCAAGATAATTTGATATTTTTTGATGTTTTCTTGATTTTTTTGATATTTTCTGATATTTTTATGATCCTAGTTTAAGCTAGATGATGCATCTTATTGCTTTAAAATGATACAAATCATAAAATGAACAACATAAAATATCTTCAAATCAAGATACAATCAATTATATACTTTTAAAGTCCAACAAACATTGTTTCAGAAACACTCTTACTCTTGGATTTTAATCTCAGCTCAAGAAAACTCTTTCCAATAAAGCATTCACATATTCAAGACTCGTCCTATCGCTATTCGGTATACGAGCTATCCAAGTAAATCTTCTACCTCCCACTCAAATTCCAAATTCCCATCCCATGGGCTTGCTTAAACCAGAATGGACCAACTCTTTGGCAAATAAGTATTTGTAACTATTTGATTAGCTTAAGTTAATCTAGATGCGAACAGGCCCCATCACCACTTAAAGCATCTAGAAGTTTCCATGCTGTTTATGTAGGCTCATTCAGAAATTAATTATTGGATTCTCTCTGTCACCCTGCTTGATGCACATAGGCATCCTTCTTGCAAATGAGATAAACAATTCAGACGTCAACTTCAGAAAAAAAATTTCCACACATATCCAAGACTCTAATTGCACCTCTAACACTATCCCAACAGATCCCACATGTGAAAGAAGCATTAATCCAATCTCATTTCTCTCTGGGGTGTTAGATTCTCCTTCACATCCCCATGGCACATAAGCATCCTTAATGCAATTGCATCATGAAGAAAACAAAGCCAGTTCTAGGAGTTTGTCATTACATAGGGGTTTATTTGATTCCGGGAAACTTGCCACACCCAATATCTCTAACAAATTACAGCTCAGTCAAATCCAATTCATCATTGAGAAAGATTCAGGATCTGTACTGCTTTGTTGATATTAAATAGCTTTAACAATTTGAGGGACCAAATCACATTGTTTATTGCTATCATCAAATGAAATTCATTATCATTACCTAGTTTTAAAAATCAATACTGTTGTCATCCATATATGTATGCAAAACATTTTCAAGGAAGATAAATTGATCAAGAATCACAATCCTTTACAAAAACAGCTACCATCTAACAAACAATTCCTATCTTCAAATCACCTTAATTAAGAAGAAGGAAAAACAAAAAAGAAAAGCTGAAGTTGATGCAAAAAGTAATAGCTAGCCCCCACAAACTCCAAAAGTCAACCCCTATAAGGAAGACAACGCAATCAAAAACACCAAAAGACGAGAAATTGAAACTTGTAGGAACCAATCAATACATAAAGAGTCATCATCATCTCACAATACAGTTATTTAGCTTGCCTTTGCACCGACTCCTTCCTTTTCTCTTTCCTATCCTAAATTCAAAATTGCACCCTATTTTTATAACAGTTTAATCCCCAAAATATATGTGTTATTCAGTATATAAAAGGTATGGAAGTTGTTGAAATTCTGGTACCAAGACCCTTCCTGGTCTGGGCCATGTTGATACAATACTAGGATGCTCCAGCGCCAACACTTGGGCAGGTTGGTGTCCCATGAAACACTAGGGTTTGCCCTTTTTCTTTAGTCATTTTCTTGTTCTTAATGAACCCATTAGATGTCTTAGGCCCTTAAAAAGGCTTTTTGAGTCGATGGTTGGTTTATGATGTCGATACCATTTATAGCATTTGTGATTTTCTAAAAAAAATTGATAAATAATAATAAATCTAAATGAAACACCACTTATCAATCACATCATGAACATGAATTTAAACAAAGAATAATAAGAAAACTTTAAGATAACCACGAAGAAAAAAGAAAATGATGAAAACAAAAATTAAATAAACAATTGATTTCTCAGTGAATTATTGACATGTCAGACCATCCCAAGTGTCAAAACACAACAGTTCCACTATGTTATGGCTAGGATGCATTGGGGCAGAATGAGATGCACAATCTTGAGAGATCTAAGGTTGTGCACCCATCCTGGAATCCAACCTCTCTTCAGTCTGATCCAGCACAACGGGACAACTATAATGAACTATTGATTGAACACCCAAAATGATGAACTATAGTGTGTATTTTGATGAAACAAATATGTTGAAAAAGCAAGGAACATGAAAGCAGGGAAGAGGATGTTCAACATAATACACAAGATATTGAAGGTTGACCTACAAGTTCATCACCAGATAAGGCAATTGATTCGAGAATGCACCAACAAAATTTGGTGAGGATGAAGAACAAGATGATGTCAGGAAATTTTTCAAGGAACATGAAAGCAGGGAAGAGGATGTTCAACATAATACACAAGATATTGAAGGTTGACCTACAAGTTCATCACCAGATAAGGCAATTGATTCGAGAATGCACCAACAAAATTTGGTGAGGATGAAGAACAAGATGATGTCAGGAAACAGTCTCCTTTATATAATATATATAGATATATATAAAGTATGTATGTATAACAAGGCAAAACTCCGGGCATGACTACGCACTTAACAAGGGAGTAGTACGCTGATGCACTACAACAACTTCATGAATCCAACTTTTTTCCAAGCATTAGTCACCAAGCAAGAGGAACTGAGTTCATTTGATGAAGCCATCAAATGAGTGGTCGAAGGAATTAGAATAGTCAGGGAAGAAGAAATGTTTGCACTGCACAAGAACAAAAATTGAATTTGATGGAGCTACCAAAGGGCTAGAAGGTGATTGGACGCAACTAGATATAGAAAATCAATAAAAAGGAAGCAATGGAAAAATTGAAAGGTACCAGAAAAATTAGTTGCCAATGGCTTTACAGGAAGGGAAAGTATGGATTTCTTTTGAAAATTTTGCACCTATGATTAAATGTTCTCTGTTCATCTTTTTCTTAGATATGTTGCTTTGATTCAAATGTGAAATCTGCATGTTTTCGCTACAATCTTTAAATAAGGTTTATATGCAACAACCTCAAGGCTTTGCTGAAAAAGACAAGGAAAATCTTATGTGTCAGCTCAAGAAATCATTTGAATTTAAACAAAGGAATCAAGGCAATGGAATAAGAAGTTTAATACCTCCAAGATTTTCTGAAAATACCGAACAAGTATGACGGTTTTTTGTTTACTCAAATCCTTCAAGGATGGTATCTATGTCGTCTTAGTTAATGAAATTTCAAGATAGATTTTCTAAAGAAAATATTACAGATATTTTTTTAGGGGGCATCAAATTGTGACAATTTAAGCTTGATGAATGATTCAAGTAATCAAAGATACACGAAACTGCATGAACACTTGAAATTCCTCAAACAAGAGCAAGATTAAAAGCAAAACAGATAATCCTTTTGCGAACAAACTCACCTAGCTCCTCAAATATGTCTAATCGAATGAAATATCATAAGTACCTCGACGGAATGTAGGGTCCCATAAGGCTTGAAGAGATCCAAGAGCTGGGAAACGTCGCAGCTTCTAGGCATATTGCAGACGTACAGCTCGCAGGGCCGCACCCGAGCCCTTGCCTCCTGGGAGACCCCAACCTCCCCAACATCCTCTACTTTGTCTTCAATTGTCGCAGTTTTCTCCTCTTCTTCTGCGACGGCGAGGACCGTTCGGGGCCTTTTACTTCCGGAGGAGGTGAGACGGAAAGCAAAGAGAGAGGAGTGGAAGTGGGACACAGAGATGGAAGCAGAGGAGGGGAGAAAGCAGGAGAAGCGTGAAGGAAAGCGGAGGAGGGAGGAGGAGGGCTGTCGGTTAGGGCAGCGGAGGAGAAGAAGTGTAAGGGAGGAGGCGGCCATCGCCGCTGCCGCCATGGGGCCGGCGAGGAAAACGAAAGGGATAAGAGAGGGAATGGAGAGTTTCCAGGACCTCGGGCCAATGAAAACTTTATATATGTATGTATATATGTATGTACGTACGTATGTATGTGTGTAAAATATATATATAATTTATAATTTAATCATGCAAAAAAAAATCTGAATTTAAGAATTCGTTTGGGTTTGTAAGAAAAAAAAAGGCATGCCCAACAAAAATAAAAATAAAATAACTAATTTTTTATTTAGATCGAGTTTTACAAAAATAAAAAAAAAGTATTTTTATAAAAATAAGATGTTCATATTCCATTAAAAAATACTAGTAAGAAATATGGAAAAGCTACTTTTCACCATATAGAAATTGGAATCTTTTTTTTTCAAAACTAATATTAAGCCATCAAAATTCATGAATAAAGTCTTTTATTTTATTAAAGGTATAATAGATGTTTTACACAACTTTTACAAAAAAAGTAAATGCTCAACCAAACATAAGCCACTTTTAAATGTACTACTTTTTTATAGTCAACCAAAAATACCAAAACTATTTTTTTAAGCATCATATTCTTAGGAATCAGCTATGAATTCCATCTGGATGTCGTAAGGAATTGCCACATAATGTCTACTTATATGGCAAAAGAGAAGAATAGTGCAAGAAAACCTTGTATCCCTTCTTTCACCTTTTTTTCCCCTCTTTCGTCTAGGGTTTCACTTTCCTAAATCCATTCCTCCTGCCCATCTGGCGATTGGAGCTCGGCTCCAACTGCAAGGCATATAGCAAGTATGAGAAAGGGAGAGTTAGTAGAAATGACAAGAAGGTCTTCCCAAGAATCCCCATCATGTAGTGTATACATAATCAGAAGCTATGAAAGTCCATAACAGTGCAAGTGTGGCATTATACCTAAAATATGGAATTCATGGAGCAATGACAACCCTAGATGAAGATTTATGGGTTGTTCAAACTATCAGGTGAGTGTCATCAATATATTGAGTTTATGTTTTCAATTTTCTAAATATTGAATTGTCCTACCATGGGTTGTTTAATTGTAATGATATTTGCAGATATTTGTTAGTAGTTGAATGATTCCTATTGCAAATGTCTCACAAAGATTAATCCTGAGATAAGGGGTCGAGCGACAGCAACCCTTCTTGACATAAGGGATGAAGCAAGAGACATGAAAGCCGAGGTGAGAAGATTATCTACAATCATTGGAAGGTATAGAGGAGAATGTTATGGTTTAAAAGAACATGTGGAGAATTGAAAGGAGAGAGAATCGGCTTGTTAGAAGAATCAGAGGTTTTAAAAAGAGAGGCTAATGACATCAAAGATGAGGCAACAAGGGTGAAGGTAGAATGTGCTAAGGCGAGAAGAGAGCTTACAAATCGTGCAGCAAGGGGGAAGTTGTATGTGATTGTAATCATACTTTTATAGATTCTACTAGTAATGGTGATCATATTTTGAATAACTACCATATATGTGATTATATAATGATTTTGAAAATGATATCATAGAGAGGACAAGCTAGTGTATTAGAATTTTTGAAATCACTTTTGTTGCCCAGCTATGCAGCCCAAGAGGAGGGATGAATTGGACTTTTTAAAAAACTTTAAGCAAATGCAGCGAAATGAAAACTTAATATGTGTGTGACTTGCAATTGAAAAATGAGTTGTAAGAAAATATGCAAGAGGATAAAGCACACAAATCAAATACCATAAATACAATAAGTTGTAGTGGTTTGATGCCAACCCTTCACCTACATCCACTTTTCAAGACAATTATTTTGACTATTCTCACAGTCAATCCAGTTGATTTTTACTAAAAATCAACTAAAACCACCACCAAGCCTTTTTCTAGGCTCAATACAATCTAATTTCAAGTTTGGATGGATCTTTTTTCCAAATTTTAATCTCTAAAACTTGTTACAACAAAGTATGAGAAGGATAAGAAACAAAATAAAATACATCTCCTTAAAGATAAATGAGCAAAGAATTAATAGAGCCCTAGAAGCAATTAGTTGGCCTTGAATGATCTTGAATGCTCTTACCAACTCTTTATTAATAGTGAAAGATGTGATCTTTTAGCTCTCAATAAATACTCTTAAATATATTCTTTCTTTTCTTATCTCCTTTTCTTTATGCTCAATCCTCCTCACTTTTTTTTTTGGTGTTCCCATGTATCTATACCATTGAAGAGTGGTTGGAAAATGCTTCTAGCCATTAAATAGGTAGAAAGAGCCATTATGAGACAAAAACGGCCATTATGATTTACAGAAAAACTAGTTATTACTGTTGTAAGGCGCAGACAAGTCGACTCGACTTCTTTAGGGGTCAACTCATGATCTTCAAGGGTCGACTCATAATCTTTGAGGGTAGACTCGAAATAGCTCTTGTTTCTGCTATGCTTTGTCTTTCATCTGTGGCCATTATGAGATTGACTCTTTTGGTTTAGGGGTCGACTCATCTATTGACAAAGGTTGACTTATTATTTTCTAGGTCCGACTCGTTATCTTCTAGGGCCGACTCATTATCTTCCAGGGTCAACTCATTATTTTCCAATGCTGACTTGTTAACATACTAAATTTTGTTGTCTTTTGTCTTTTATCGTGGCTATTCTAGGGTCTACTCGTCTGCTTTTGGAGTCAACTCTTATTTAACGGGAATCGGCTTGTGATCTTCATAGATCGACTTGCTAGTATGCTGATTTTGACCACTCTCTATCTTTTATCTATGACCATTCTAAGGTTAACTCATTTTCTTATAGGGTGGACTCTTGTTCCACAAGAGTCAGCTTATGATCTTCATGGGACAACTCGTTAACATGCTGATTTTGACTGCTCTCTATATTACTATGGCCATCTTGGGGTCGACTCTTGTTCCATAGGAGTTAGCTCATAATCTTTAAGGGTCGACTCCTGAAAGCATAAATTTTCATTGCTCTCTGTCTGTCTTTTGAAATTGTTTGGGGATCAACTCGGAGATTAGAGGATCAAATTGTGAAAGCATACCAGTCTATACTAGCATGTCAAGGTTGACTCGTTATATTCTAGGGGTCGACTCTTGAGTAGCCCAAGGTTCAAATCTTCAGTCTTTGACTGTAAGTGTTTCGGGGTCGATTCGAGGTGGTCCTAAAGTTGATTTTTCTTGTGTAAAGCTTTAAAAAATTAAGTTTCATTCTTTCATATTGAGAGTTATAGAATGACATCTTCTTAGCTTCTTACGAGCATTCTAGTACACTCCAAGCAATTGATTTATAAACTTTTTGCTTAAACATTTTGTATCATCAAAATCAAACATTTTGTGCATAATCTCTCCCTTTTTGATGATGACAAAATATTTGAGTATCGAAAAAAATAGTATAAACAAAAATGACATACTTTTTGATACTTAGTCAATTTATAAAGTTCACTTTTACTTTCAATTGAATCATGCGAAAAAATATTGCTTGAGTAATGTGAAGTTTCTTTGAAAACTACCATAATTTTGCTTTGTAACATAGTTCTCTCCCTTTATGTTTTAAATATTGTTTCCCTCATTTTAGAGGTTTCATTCTTCCTTTTAAAAGTTGTTAATTCTTCCCCTTTTTATAAATACTTCTTTACTTCCATATTTTTCTCTTTACTTCCATTATCCTCCCCCTTTTTGTCATAATCAAAATGGTATGTGTATGAATCAATATTTCTAAGTTTCAGCTCAACCGTAACTTGTTCCCACAAATACATTGAAAATACAATGATGACAACAATGAATATACAATGAATACAATAAAAGATCCTTAGTGAGCAGATATAAAACCAATTACGTGCTCTTTGGAAATGTTGGGAGAAGCCTCTTGATATGCATTTCAGTTAGGAATGCTCAATGAATGGTCTTGTAGTAATTGTTGAAGTTGAATTGAATGATTCTCACTCGAATGCTCTTCTTGCTTTGAATGCTTTCTCTGTTGATTCTTGTTGTTGTTTTGCACTTTTGGAAGCCTATTTATGAAGAAAAGTTGCAGGCGAGTGATTACTAGTTGTTAGAGACCGTTGAAGAAAGGATAGCATCCATTAAATATGCTTCTTTTTTGCAGGTTGACTAGTGATCCACGGGTTGACCCCAGAAGGAACTAGAAAATAGTGCTCTCTATTTCTCACCTGTGGTATATTAGGGGCTGACCTGCAAGTTGATTCTTGGTCTAGGTGTCGACCCCAGGGTTGACTCCCGATCTGCACCAAGCATGCCACTTGTCTCCAGAGAGCCGAAGTCCACCAAGAGGGTCGACTCTTAGGCTTCCAGAGTCGACTGCTAATGCCCAAAGTATTGATTCTTTATCATTTTGTTTGGTGGACACCCTAAAGTCAACTCTTAGCCAAGTAGAGTCACTTTCATACTTTAGAAGCTTCCAAACTTCCTCGAGCTTGTCTCCAACTTAAAAATTTCGTCTCTTGAGCTTCTCTATGCTTCTCTACATGTTCAAACTTCTAAGGCTTTTCTGAAAAATAACTTAAGTTGCTCCAAAATATATTATCATTAGTAACCTATTCAATTATTTTGTAATCATCAAAATCAATACCTAGGTTAACAAAGATAGGTGTATATTTATTGGCTTGATAAAATCGAACATAATTCCTTGTTTTGAGGACCTTTTAGTTTGTTTGACTTGCATCTTGTGCTTGTAGGATAGCCATGGAAACCTCAATATGGATAAAGTCACATCTAAATTCATATGATGAGTTTCAAGAGTCCAAGACATGAGAACACTAGTGTCCTAGTTGGAGTAGGACTCTAGGGCTTCTAATTGAATCATTAAATTTTTGTATGATATGATAAATCCTTTGCGTCCCTATTTTCGTTACATTTTTTTAGTAGTGATTTGCTATTGAATTGGAGGATAAAACCTTGCTCCCATGCCTAGAACCTTGTCTAGGATGTCCTCAAAGCAAGTCCCTTGTGGCTGGCCCCAATATATACCCATATAGTAAGTCCTGGTCCTATTCCAACTATATTGCTTTTATATCTAGGACCTGGGCTCCTATTCCAACTAAGTTAGATATTTTATTTAGGCTGCCCCATGATTGATTCCTCTCTAAACTAGGATTGGATCCGGATTAGGAAAATCTAAAATTAACATTAACTTCGATAATTGAATAAGGATAGATTTCTTAGTCAACCTGTCCAAGTCAAAGTAGGCTTCTTGATATGCAACCACCCACCTCTATCTTAATTGAACAGGATTCCTAACTTTTATGACATTATATGCATGTGTACAACACCTTAAAATGCTTCTAATTAGATCTAGAAAAGGATAGTCAAAAAAATTACTCAACAAGTGTGTATTTAAAATAGGAAAATCTCATAGGAATCCTAGTTGGACTAGAACTCTGGAAAAACTGATCTTTTAAGACTAGATCTATGAATGGAAGGTGGCTTGGGAGCGCCTTCCAACGAGTTTGGTACTCAGCAGATGTGGCTTGAGAATTTTCTCAGAGTGCAGGATGTGTGGTATTGATAGATAGTAGTGAAAGTGAATCCTACGTTCTTCGGTATTAAGCATGCTGATTTTTTTTTTAAACCATAGCTGAACCTGATCGGGTTGCCTACGTACCCCTTCATAAGGGGGATCAAGCCATACGTAGTTCTTTTTAAGTTTTAAA
>JAOXJJ010000395.1:4620058-4642454 GCA_025769935.1 Phoenix roebelenii | reverse complement strand
AATTATTTTGATTAGAAAAATAAGGTAAATAGGAGTAATATAGTAATATATTAAATATTTTCATTATATAAATATAAGATATAATAGTACATTTCTACCAAAATTTAAAATTATTCTTCAATAATAATAGGATGATAATATGATTAGTAATATATTATAATATAATATATATCATTAATATACTATATAATATCAACATAATAATATATATATATAATATTGACATAATATATTGATGGTATATTGATATATCATTTTTTTTTGCTAACTTGAGGGGTATTTTTGTCTTTAATTTTCAACCCAGGATCACTGCCCTAGGGTGATCTTGGATTTCCTACCTCAAAGACGGGTATCCCATCATCGAGTTGGGGGTGATTTGAGGAGTGAAGGTGATTTAAGATCACCGTCATGTAGAATCACCGTGGTGCAACCAAATACGGTGATCTCATCATCTCCACCCACATCATCCTTGATCCTAGGATGATCACCCCATACCAAACGCCTCCGATAAGTTAGTTGGTCTTAACTACGACACCTAAAGATGTAAGTTAGATTTAGTGTTAACTGTGGACAACTTAAATTACGTATTAACAGGAGGTAGGCCAATATATCGTAATGGTGTTAACCTCACCGATCAGCAAATAGAAGCACTTGAGGACTGGACCATGCTCAAAAAAGGGCAAGGGTCAGAAAATGAGAAGTTCAAGATTGCTTCATATATCATATTCAATATTTAGGAGATATTTGGTGGACAACAAAAGCTAGCACACCGTCTCATTCTTAGGATGCTCATAAACACTATGATGCTAGAGGATATGTTCATGATTGACCATGTTGTCAATATGATCGGCTACATTTAGGAGTTAGAGCTCCTTAGCTTGGGGATGAATGCAAATATTTTGATTGGCACCATATTGCAAACATTATCAATAATAACTTTATATTGAGCATCTAAATGGTAAGTTTACAACTGAGCTGCTCCAGTAACTCCAATACACGACATAGGCATCACATTTGAAAATAAAATTTAGGTCCAAGGGTGGAGACAAAAATAAGAAAGAAGCAACTCAAGGGTTTGAGCCAGTGTAGCAGCTACCAAATTAGGACAAGCAGGATACTAAAAACGAAGGAAAGAAAAATGTCAAAGGATACTTCCGTCATGACCAAATTACATGAACTGAAGTGTAATGGTTCGATTAATAGAAATAGACATACCTTTAACTGCAATCCAACTGTCACTAGCCAACTTACATCAAGTTTTTATTTTCCTATAATTTGCTTTCTCTTACTTAGTGCCACAATTAGTTTTTTAGCAACTGGTTCTTAGTAATCGAGTTAGAAAGAAACTTGTCATGGACAAACTCAGCATTAGTAGGATATCCTAAATTGAAATAATCTTTTTGTAGATTATTTATATAACGACAAAAGAATTAATTTTCTGAAACATCAGACTAAATAATAGTATCAATTCGAGTGCTATTCACTAATTTAACAATTAGTAATGTAAATTCCATCATATAAAGTTTTCCTTATCCCACTTGATGCTTGAAGATAAGTTTCTAATATGCGGAGAATACCTAGGTGATGAAATTCTATACCACTGCTCAATGAGGGAAAATATGTTTCCAAAAATGAAGGGAAGAAGATTTCAGACTTAAATAGAAGATAGAGAGGAAGACGCTAAAATGTTTCTCGGCTTTTGGAAGACTAGACAAAGGAAGAAGCAGAGGTCACAAAACACAGTGCGCATATATGTGGGGTGCTACACTACAAAGCAGGTTTTATTTCCTTTATTTTTGCTTCATAATTTTTCTTCATATAGATTAGTAAAAATGCGTTATAGGTTTAACTTCTGCTTTTCTGCCACTAAGAACCACAATCTTGTATAGATAGAGTCAAACGGTCCATATACACGAAAACACATACATCTAAAACATTCATAAAAATACTATTTGGAGTCCATGTTTGTAATTACAATGCAAGGTCCAACTAGAAATCCATATTTTCTAACTTATAAAAATTTCAAGTTTCCTTTTCCTTTGTCCTCATGCTTTGCTGTTGTGAAGTCCATTGCTTCTCACTTTTAAGAACTCACGGGTTGAGAAAGTCCCACTTCTGTTTTTAAAATTGTTTTTTCCCCTCTCCTCTCGTCTTTATAGCATAGATAGATGGGTGAATGAATCGGCTCTGCAAACCGTAATTCAGCAATTTGAGATGGATCTTAGTTGCTCTCATGGATATTCATGGTCTAGCGAATGCCATCTTATGGTGGGGTACAAAACTGGCAGTTCTCAAATGAGCGCATGGCTGTCCGATTCTGTGGGGTCAGCACGGGTTCAACATGGCTCAATCTTAAACCGCGCTACCGAACCCGACTCCTTGCAAGCTGTCATAAAACGCATGACGTATCGGCAATAGTTTATGAACCGTTATGTCGGCTCCCATCGTGCAAAAAAGACGGCTTCAAGTCTTCAATTGGGAGGGAAGCATTTAGGGTTTTCGATCTCATCTCTCTACTCTACTTCTCTTCGCGCAGCGATCGAGGCGAGAGGTCCCGGCAATGGCGTCGAATCTCTTTCGCCTCATCCGCCGTCCCGGCTCGGTAAGCCTTCTTGGCCTCTCCCGCCTCGATATGGATTCTGGATTCTTTGAATCCCTTTTGGTGATTCCCAGTGCTTTTGCTGTCTTGTTGTCGATTAGGTAGTCCTTTTTGGTTTTTAAGTTTGAATCTTGTTCAGAACAGTGTGCTAGCGTTATTCTCGATCAAAAGGAATCTTTTAAGCGGTTTCTTGATGGGATTTCAAGTGAAAATGGAGATTCTATTTGATTTCGGATGCTGTTTTTTTTTTTTTTTTATTTCTATTGATTTAGTTAATAATCCTGAATCAAGATGTAAGCTTAGAGCCGATTTAATGGTGCTAGGACGAAGGGGAACTTGAGTTGGGTTCTCTTGTTGGAGTTCAGACTATTGAAACAGTTTCCCATGTTTGAATTGGATACAAGGAAGAAAATAAAGGAATGAGCTTTAGTGGGACATGTACTGAAAAAATGGGGGAAGGAAACAAGGCTAAACGAAGAAATGCATCTGTTTGAAAGTTCAAGTGTTTAGAAATGCCTCCACTCAAGTGCCATGGACCTGTGCTTTTAATGATCTAACAAAAAACTAAAGAGACTTTTTTTTGCCCTTTTTATTTTTGGGATCGTGGCTGCAGAAGGATGGAGCTGTCGATTAACAGTTTGGGATCTGCTCAAGGTTCTAAACAGTGGCTGCAGTCTGTTGGCAGCTGGGTACTGCATCGAATTTGTTTTATTTTCTCCTTCCCATTTGCTTTATTTTGTTTTTCTTAATTTTTTGTTTTGTTGATGGTTAAAACTGCAGTACAAAAGCAGCATAAAAAGTATTTTATTGGGTAAAAAAAAATTGAAAATTGGTAGCATATTATCATTTTCTCGACGTTGAACCTCATCATACAATCTTATCAGTGACCACTTTGGTATAAGGCAGAAACACATCCATATGGATGGAATATCAGAATATCCATATCCATATTCATGTCCATTTTTTATTTTGCAAACACAAATTTAGATATGGATATTAGTCAGATGCAAAAATTCAAAGCTATATTTGTTTTATGGATATACATATGGTTTAGATATTAACACTATATATCATGGTCTGCCGAACTGATCCGTACCGGCCGGTTCGGACTGTATCGGATCGGTCCAGCTTGGAACCAGTACCCAGACAGCGTGGGAACCAGTTCCAGGATGTCTCGGGCCGGTACCGATCGGTACGCATGCATACCGTCTGCGTACCGGTCACGTACCGGCCAGTATCGGTGGAACCAGTCGGTTCGCACCGGTACCTTTTTTTTAATCACAGTGCATGCATTGTGGATTTTAAACCACAGCGCGCGTGCGCTTTGGTGTCAGTTTCGGGTCACGTTCTCCCTCAGGGCAGAGCATCCCGCGCGGGGCCGCGCGTGGTTCCCCGCCCCGAGTGATTCCGCGGGCGGCTCCACCGTGCGCAGACGCGATTCCCGGTGCTGGGAATCGCACCACGCGTGGTTCCCCTGCTCGCACGGGGCAGCACGTGGGGGCGCTGCCCTGCGCGGGTCATAAATGCCAAAAAAAAATATAAATAGAAGACTGGTTCGTACCGGATCGGTTTTAGTACGAACCGGTCTTGAATTGATCTGGTAGGCGACCGGTATGCCTACCGGTACCGGTTCAGCATACCTTGCTATATATACAAATACATACATAAATTGGTTAAGTAAATTTTGTAGGTAAGATATTGTTTCACTTTATTATTTATCTTCACTATATGTTAAATGATAGAGAAATATGCCAATAGATTGCATCTATCAAATTTATTGTCAAAAATGCACTTAGCCTTCTAGAATAACATTATCTGAAACTTCATGTTGACAATGGCCTGTTCATTACATAGCAAATATAAGATGTTTATTCTTTTATCCTTTTGTTTGCCAACTACCTAGATTATCATCTCTCTGGTCATAACAATTCCCTTTCTAATTTTAGATCTGAACAATTTAGGGGTGCTCTCTCTTCAATCGACCAAGCATCCAGCTTCTTACTCATCAATTATTTTTCTCTTCTTGTTTATCTTTTTTCAATTTTCATGATCCTTATTACTAATTTAAATTTTAAATGTATTCTCTCTTCAATCCACCAAGATGATGTCTCCCAATAATTATTTTATTTTATTTATTTTTCTAAACATGCATCGTGCATGTCCGGATTGCTATTGACTCAAAGAAAGGTAAATAAGAATTCTAGTATTCTTTTACTTTTTTTTCTAAACAAATCATTGCACAAAAAATGGAAAGAAATGACTCAATGATTAACCACCTAACTCTTTTAGTGGATTCTAACAGCTTTGCTAAGTTACCTACTTTGGATTAAAAAATTGATTGTTGAGTATGCAATCCACCACATGAAGAGATTAAAGGCATGTTGACATTGTCACTTATTTCCCTATGGAATTTATGAGAGTTATGGAGTTGCAAATGGAACCGTGTATTCAGATAACGACCAAATATATATTTGAATTTCTTTAATAAATACAAGTATTGTCCTACGCCGGCTGAGGAGACTGAGATCTTGGGGAGCTGTGAGAGAGCCATTAGAATAATAGCTTCTTGGTGGTTGTTTCTTCTAAGCTTTATGGCTTTCCTTCATTTCTCTCTCATAGATGACGCTGATCTTGGGACGCTGACTCGGATTGCGTTTGTCGACCTACGAGGCAATAAGCAAGGGTTAGCAAGCTTGCTGGATTGGCTCCGGTCGGGTCCTCCAATGCTTAAGTCAAAGAGGGTTATTTGGCGAGAAGTGAGAAGGGAGAAAAAAGTAATAATGTTGGTAAAGTAATTGAGACATTAGACAATAGAGTGTTATTCTTCTTTTCCTTACCTTTCATAGGGGGACTCAGGATCTATTTATAGTCAGAATCCTGAATCTTCTGCGGATCATATCCCAACAAATTTAGGAACATGCTATAACAATCCACTGACGTGGCCCAACAACCCGAGGACATGCTGTAACCATTTGGCATGTGTTGGAATTGCTGGAGCCTCGTGTGCTTATTGGCGAAGGGATCGAGCTGCTTCTATAGCAAGGAGGTTCTGCTCTACTTGGATTGATCGTCGAGGTTGCTGGGCTGAGCTAAGAGACTTCATTTTTAGAGGTTGACTGCTTCTATTCTGCTCAACCCAGCCTTCAGGTTGGCTTGGAGGTCCCAACCAAAATGCCTTGGAGTTCGGAGCGTGCTTGGCTTGTTGCATGGGTTATGAGCTGGACAAATTTGATCACGCCATGTAACCTTAGTTTATTTATTGCCACAACAGCAAGATTGATGCTAAAATTTATATCCGTATTTGGATAGACTAGTAAAATACATATGCTATGCAAATGGCAAACCCTGTTCTCTATGATTACCTTTCGCATGTTACATGCAATGCTCATGGAAGTCTTTTTATTGATAATGTTTTTTGGTGAACTTCTATTTTGGAAGGAAAACAACATATCTTTATATGGAGTTAGAGATTTTGACATCTTCGTTCGCAAATACATTTGTATATGGCTATTATAATCTCTTGCTTGACTACATGTAGTATGAGATTTTAAGGAGGAAAAATGACTCTTGTGGTAGATGCAACATAGAGGGTTTCTCCCTTTTTTTTTGATGGAAGATAGAGGTCATCGTTGCAACTAGAATATTTAAGGTGTTTATTGCTTCTAAGAAATAGATGTGGGTTGGCTAGGAGATTTGGTGAACAGAAAGAGAACTAGAGAGAGATGCTAATCTCTCTAATTTCTCTAACCAAAGTAATTAAAGACATATTTGATATAATTAAATAGTTTAAGAGTGAAAAGGCTGATGTAGCGGGGGTTATAGGATGTGAGGAAATGGGAGAGAGAAAGGGATATGAGGTGCACATTTATTAAAAAAAAGAGCAACATCTATCATATTCTTTAGGACTCTTATTTGGATTAATTATCAGATTAATTGAACTAATTCTAGAGGATCTTTTAGTCATTTATATGAGGACGACCAAAGACTCCAAGATGATGAAAGGCTCCAGCTATTTGCTTCTAAGAGTAGAATGGATGTTGACACTGAAATGTATCCAGGCGGATATAATGTGATCCATTTTTATCCATACTTCGCTAATATCTAATAATGTTTTATGACCTTTTTAACTCTAACTTCTCAAATGCTATCCTCTCAAAACCTGAAAATTTTGAAAACCTGTTTGACCCCATGACTAGAATTGAACCGGCAAGTTGAGTTAACTAACTACTTAATAGATAGAAACAAGAGTCCTTAGTAGCAGATTCTTTTCTTGGGAAAAGGATACATATTGATTCATTTGTCATGATGGTTGTCATGCTCCAACAACCTGTGGTGTCAAGTGGGGTTGCTTTAGATGAGCACAACAAGGCAATACCATCTTAAGTGATGGAGGGAATTGACGATGAAGGAAATAAAAGGTTTCTGGCAATTGAGTGGTGGCATGGCTAGATAGGAAAGAATGGAGTTCCTCCTCTTGTTCTTCTCCTTCTTTTTGGTTGAGTCTATGTGACTAGATCTATTGTGCATAGCTAGATTGAAAGATGTAAATGGGAATAGCTAGATTTTGCAGGAGAGGACCTCCTCTTCTTCTTATTCTCCTTTCAATTAGAAGTGGTGCTAAGACTTGGGGCAAATGGGTGAGGATGGGAGGGTGAGAGAGGGGGCTTTGGAGAGAATTTTCTCACTATGAATGGGTTTTTGTTGTTTTTTGGCAATATAGATTTGTAATGTCATAGGTATGGTTATTTTAAGGCATTGTTTATTTCAGTGTTTGGACATAGCAATGTTTTTGTGCAGTGATATGATGAGGTTTCAATTAAATTTATCTATGATTTCGGTAAGCTCCTACTTTAGATGCCTACACCAAAGGTAGCAAAAGTTGAGTTATTGTTGGAATTTCCCCTTTGTATGATTTCATGGATGGTACCATTCTAGTGATTTGTTCCCTTGAAGTTCTGAGGAATCAATCATTTTGGAGAGTATGATCTTTTAGTAATGTAATTGACTTGATTAAATGCTTTTTTCTCTCCATTTTTTAAATCATGTTATTTAAGTAGCTGCACTCGTAGATGGTGATTTTCTTGTATGATAAATAACATGGACATTAATAATTTTACATGGAGGAACAAATACTAAGAGTTTCCGATGAGGAAGATCAAGAGGTGTCTCATTGTGGGCCGAAGGAAAACTAGGCTTTCTTTTTTCAGTAATGCAAATGCATTCCTTAGTTTTGAAACAATTCTTCTATCGACAACTTTTAACAATCTGAAGCCACAAAACTAGTATGCTTTTTGAGATATTTGCTTTGTAACATTTCATTTTCTCTTTCTGATGCTTTGATGGGCAGATTTATAGGCAAGGGTTCATGGGGTCCACCTTTCAGTTCTGCAACTTCTCTGCTAGAGGTAATGCATTTTTGTTCTTCTCTTTTTCGTTATGGAGTGTTTGTCATCAACTAGAAATTATACTTTGTACGTTGAACAACCACTCCTTTCATTAACTTCTGGATATTTGTATCTTATGGTTTTGTTGATCTTGATAGACGGATTATTGTCATTTACTGCTAGATTTTTTTTTTCTTTTGGTATGGAATCCATGCATTGTATTAATCTGAGCGTGCCTACACATCCACAAGTGCTGCTAGCTGCAACAAGTAGACATCTATTATTTTTCTTTCTCTGCCACTGCATGGGTGCATATGGGAATTATTGTTATGGTGATCTCCTTTTCTTAACTTCTGGTTCTAATGTGCTTGCCAACAAGCCTAAAATCGAAATATATCCATTTGGAATATTGTCAGGATTATTAGTGGCATGATTTATGAGTAACATTATAGCATATTTTACATTAACATGTATCTGAAATATTATCTTGCATATAATTCTATAATTCTGCAATATCCATAAGTATCAATACTCTTAGCTTTACTCCAATCAATTGGTGTTACTTCTGTTAAGGTTTTTATGTATTTAATCTGTAGTATATGCCATGTCTTCCATACAATGGATACTTTCAGTTCTCTTTTGAATGCAATTTGTTTCTTTTGGATTACCTCTTTTCTCATTACTGTTCCAATGTTTGTCTGCCTCATTTTCTCCCATCTTGTTATGTTTTTTCCACATCAATTATATTTCATCACTTTATTCCCTGTTGGGCATAATTCTAGTATTCTTTGTTTGTACCAATCCTTAATCATATTCTTGTTGTTCGTTAAACCTTGTGCGCCACTAATATCACATGTAGCCTTCCTATCCAAAAATGATCGCACTTCTGGACAATTATGTGATAAGCAAATGCACTATTGGCAAATGACTTTCACATAACTATCCAAAAGTGCAATCATTTTTGTCCAACTTATTTCATACGATTTAGAGAAAATTATTGTCCAAAATATAAACAAGATTATCCCAATTATTTGGTAATTCAAGACCATTTTTTCAGTATTATAAGTGTTTTTCATTTTCACTTGTTCCTCTTCACTTTAACACTTTAACCTATTTCAAAATACCTCTTGTGCATCCCTTGATTCTATAATTACTTTTTATTTTCCTGCGGTTTCTTGGTTTTCACCACATATCTACATTAACATCGTCTTTTTGGCAGAACTCATCATATTGTCATGTATTGATGTCACCTTATCAATTTGTCCCTTATTACACATGAATGATGAAAGTCAGAATATCATGGATCTTAGTTTTAAATATTATTGTCTGTTCTCTACTTTAATTTACCCCAATATTATCTTGTTAAAATAATCAAGATATATCTTCATTACTGTACAATAATACCACACATAATTATCTAGATAGAGATGTTCTTGTCCCTTGTTTTTAATGCCCATGACCCATATATGTTTCCAATTTATGTTTCATTGTGATTGCTTTGTTTTGGTTCAATCAATATATTAACCATATCCTCTACAGGTTCCTTGAAAAATCATCCCTAATATTCATTTGCTTCTGTTCTCATCGACCTATACTACATTTGCAATTTACCTACATTACTTGGTCGCTCGTATCCGGCTTCTGGGATCCATGTTAGATATGCATCTGAACCGGATAAGCTCTAGACACTTGGATACTTATCAGTTTTTTTATCACTGCTGCTTTCTGAAATTGATAGAGTTGGACTATTCTATTGATGATTTTGAGTTTCATAATAATGTTAAAAGTGAGGTTTTGTTCTTTTTATAGATTGGTAAAAAAATTTGGTACTAAAATGACTGTGAAATGTCATATTTCTAAAATCTTCAAGCTTATTGGGAAGTTTGAATGAGAAATATATATATTGGAGGATTTTAACAGATATTGTCATTTAATGTTTTCTTTTATACAATACTGAAACCATGTATTTTATTGAAAATTATTTTTTTGTGTATCCCCAGATCTTCTTTTATTCCCCTGTTCGGGTCAAACATTTAGAAACATGGATGAAACCCATTCTTGTGTCCATGTCCAAGCAAAACTACAATTAACTTCTCCAAGGGTCATCTTTTAATGCACCTATAACAAGTGAACAAAAGGGCAACCATAAAACCTGAGTATATAAAGGGCAATAAATTGACAACTTTATCCAATATAGGAAACGAAAAGCAAATAGTGATATTATGTGATTTATTGTGTATGAATGCGTTAAGAATTTTCTTTATAATCTACATTGCTTTAGCTAAATCTGGAGACGTGAAAGTACACAGATTCACGCAAACACTTGCAGTAGGATTTTAAAGAATAAATTGTCCTCTAGCTAGTGCTATTTCTACTTATGCAATGTGCATATGTTCCATAAACCACAGCTGAGATGTTTGCTTCTGCGTCTTCATGACTCTTGATGACAAGGGTAGATCATGCTCTCACACGCCTTCAATGCCCCTTCTATCTAATTTGTTAATTCTGTCTTCTCCTATATGATGCCTGAGGTGCCTCCTCAGGGTTCTCTTCTCATGCTTCCAATGGCACCTTGAAAGAGGAAGAAGAATGCCTCCTTGCTGCCGTGGGAGAAGAGGAGAGGAAGAGAGAGGAGGCGTGGAGAAGGAAACTCCAATTCATGCTCTCACATGCCTTCAATGCCCCTTCTATCTAATTTGTTAATTCTGTCTTCTCCTATATGATGCCTGAGGTGCCACAAATACTTTTGGTTTATCTCATCTCTAGATCTTTTGGATCCTATGGTACTCACTGTTGTTTGCTCAGATACATTCATTAATACATCTATATGTAAGTGATAGAGACCGTCAATCATAAAACCACGTCCAAACAATTTATTTCGCAAATAAATGGAAACATAATCTTTATTAAAATTGAATTCAAAATGTTCCTATGCTAGACAAGATACAGAAATCAAAATTCTGCTAGCACTAGGTACAAAATAACAATCTCTAAGTATCAAACTAAATTCTGGCGGTAATTGCAAAGAAAATGTGCCCACAGCAACAATAGCAACTCTTGCTCTATTGCCAACCCGTGGGGTTACCGCATTTTCCGTAAGTCTTCTACTTTTCTTTAGATCCTGCATGGTAGTGCACAAGTGAACACTAGAACCAGAGTCTATAACCCAACTAGAAATAAAAGAAACCGTTAGATTAGTTTCAATAATGAGCATATTAGACATACCTTCAGAAGGCATGTCTCCCTTCTTGCTCTTTAGACTTTCCATGTAGATCAGACAGTTTCTTTTCCAATGGCCGTCTTTATTGCAATAGAAACACTTTCCTTTGGGCTCGGCCTTCTTCTTAGGAACTTTCTTCTTCGTCTTTTTTTTGGTCTTCTGCAGGATTCTTCTTCTCAGTAGACTTTTTCTTAAAAGCAGAAGCTAGCTCGGCAGCGAGAACTGTGCCCCTTGAACCTTTCAAGGCTCTCTCAGTTGTTATCAACATGTTCAACAATTCAAGTTTGGTGCATTCAATTTTATTCATATAGTAGTTTACAATAAACTGCCCATATAAAGATGACAAGGATTGCAGGATCAAATATGTTTGCAAATCCTTGTGCATGGTCATGCCGAGCTTCTCAAGCTCTTCAAGATTCTTGATCATGGTCAAACTATGGTCATGGACAGACTGCCCATCGCGCATCTTGGCTTTGAAGAGCCTATTGGATACTTCAAACCTCGCTGCACGACTCTGTTCACCATACAACTCTTGTAGGTGATCAAGTATGTAGTCTTCATGCTCTCATGCTGGCATTGCAATTCATTAGACATAGATGCCATAATGTAGCACCCAACCTTATTGTCGTCATCCAACCATTTCGCATGCGTCTTACGCTGCTAATGGGTTGGACGGGCTGGTAACATTGGAAGTTTATGGTCTAGAACATATGCTATCTTCTCACAACTCAAGACAATCTTCAAGTTGTGGAGCCAATCCTTGTAATTTGGTCCGGTCAACCTATTGTTATCTAGGATTTGAGTTAATAGGTTGGAAGCCATTATCATCTGCAAAGAGTAAAGATTCTAATTAGAAATTTGCAATTGACATTAATTTGTTTTAGGAACTTTTAAAACAAAAGTGGATCAAATCCTTCCATTATTTCTCGGATCTCTCACACTCCCCGGGTAAAGATACGGAAACCTATGACTTAGGGTTTCGAGTGGGGTGCTGCTGTTCCACCAATCTATATGCCATCTCACCTAACAGTTATTAGTGACACATAAACGATGAGTGTACAACTCTTGTACAATGCTTCATAAACAAATTACAGCTAATCTGGTCTCCAAGTCATAAGGTCCTCATCTAACAGTTATTGGCTCCGTTTCTTGGTTAAGTCAGACCCACCGTATATCCTGTGGAAAATAAAACTGTGATTGGATCCTCACCTAATAGTTATTGGAGCCCAACCCCATCTTTACCACACATCACATGTCAATAGAGAGGTCCAGCCCTCCGATGCAATTTGCCTACTGTGTCCAGCTGAGACAAATCAACATCGGAAAGACCTTAGCAACTCTACTACGGTGAAAGACCAATTGACTTAATATTGGGTAATCTAGTCTTAGTGATTCCGACTTTGAGCTTTCCATAGAAGGTAATCGATCAATTAGCCATGTAAGCAGCTGGGAGGCTTCCTTTACTCAGAGAGTAAGGTCCTAATTAAGTAACCACCTTTAAGCTTTCCTAGACACTAATTAGATCAATTATCCAAGTAGGACTAGCTCAATGTATTGTTCACTCTCGACTAATTTAGGGAGGTTTTAGGTTTCATGGGATTTACATCTAATGTAATAATCTACCCCATACCATATGTCATGTATTTACATCTTATATAAATGTCACATTGGTTCATGTTTACATCCTATATAAACATGAAACTCTTTCATATATTATGTGATTACATCTTATGTAATTGACATAATTATTTCAGTTTACATCTTATGTAAATGACTTATTGTTTAAGGTTTTTATTCACATCTCATGTAAATAAAATTTGTTTAAATTATACATACATCTCATGCATATATTAATTTTAAACATAGGCTTAAACATGATTAATACTCCATGCATCTCATTCATATTTTTCAGATCTGAACCTTTTATTCTATTATGCTATTCTTTGAATTTCAGATAATGCATTACTTGATTTTAAACATTGTAATCTAATTGCAATTCTAAAAACAAGTTGCAAGATCAAAGTAAAAAAAAATCTGCATGCTGGAAATTTCAGCAACCTGAAATTTCAGCATGCAGAAAATTTTAACAAGCATAATCTTTTAAAATCAGATCTAAAAACATGTTAATCCTTAAATCCTAATAATACTTCCAAAAATGTGGCTCTGATACCACTGTTGAGTTACTCCCCGCGCGATGCGACGATCGCAGCGGAATATCGCACGGGACGTTGTTCATCGTATGAACGCGCCACGGATTGTAGAGTTCAAATTTTTTTCAGATCCAAATCCAGAAGACCTTTGAACTCATGAGGAAGGAGAGATTAGGATCTGAAAGAGGTTGATTATTTATCATAAAAATTGAAACAAAAATCAGAAACAAAGATTCAAAGATTCCATTTTCAAACTTTGTTCAGGTGGATAAACACCGCAGCCTGATGATCTTTGGAGGTTCCTGTTGGAGCCGCACAAACGTTCGGCCTCTACAAGTATCCGCACGAGGACTTAACTATCTGAGATCAGATCTCACTAGAGTGCTAGCTCCTTACAGAGATCTCTCATGACTATCAATGATGATTAAGAAAATCAGCAACATACCTCCTTGAAGAACTCTTTCTTCTTCAACCTTGCTCGCGATGGAGGAGGAGAAAGGAGGAAGTTTGCACCGTGGATCTTCCTTGCCTTGCCGCCGTGGAAGAAGAGGATGAAGAGGGCCTCTTGCTGCCGTGGAGGAGGAAGGAGAGGGCTTGGGCGTGGGAAGGAAAGAACCCTTCTTTCCTTGGTGTGTGGGCTCCTCTTTAAGGTTCTCTTCTAATGCTTCCAATGGCACCTTGAAAGAGGAAGAAGAATGCCTCCTTGCTGTCGTAGGAGAAGAGAAGAAGAGGAAGAAAGAGTAGGCCTGGAGAAGGAGACTCCAATTCATGCTCTCACACGCCTCCAATGCCCCTTTTATAATTGATGTATTAGGGTTTTTTCAAGGCTTATCATGACAAGAGATAAACTCTTCATAACCGCCCACCCTTGGATCAATGCCAAGTGTCCATGGCGCCATGATCATGTGGATTAGAATCCACTTAGGTGGTGCCTCAAATCAATGCATGACATGTGTCCTTGGATTTAGAGATTTGAGCCTAATCACATTGGGCTTGGACCTCTTTCATGGCGCCATGGTTGAGTCCTAATTACATTAGGACTTGTTCCTTAATTAGGCTAACTCCTAATCACATTAGGGGAATTAGATGGGGCGCCATGCATCCTACAACGACATGTGGACTTTAGAGTCCGCATGGTGTGAACACGACTTAATGCATTTTCATCCTACGATGCCATGTGGACTTTAAAATCTGCATAGTGTGAACACGACTTAAGGTATATATTTTTGATCTAATCAGGATTGATCCAATCATGGGCCCAGCTCAATTTGGGTCAAACCCAATTTGATTTGGCTCATTAAATCAGTCCAATTGTAATCCAATTACAATCAATTCGACTTAATTCTTCTTCCATTAACTCACTAACACTTAGTAGGTTAATTCAATCACCAATCATATTGATAATTGACATCAATTGTGATTCTAAATCATAATTATGATAGTCTAACTAATTAAATCCTCTATGTGTGTGACCTCGTAGGTTTTATTTTGTCTGGTAGTGAGACATATTGAGATCCTCATCTCAATATCATTGAAATTTCTTTCAGTGGATTGAAACAATTTCAGTTCTACTTTTAGGATTCACTGATCACTAAGTGAATGCCTTCGAGTCTCACAATCCACTAGTGACACCTAACACTATGTGGTAGCAATCTAGCAGAACGGAATGTCTGAATTTTTAGGTGCAGTTAGCATATGATACAGTCCCTCTATTATGGATGCCGGTAGGATGGAGGTTATGGATAACTCGTCAAACTCCATCGTCTGCCATATGTCAAATTTATTTGACTTTCAGTTCGAGATATGGAACTCTTTTTTCAAAATACCTGACCAATAATTTATCGAACTTAGTCTCGTAAATCACATAGGATCACTCCTAATTTATCAAAGTCGATAGATCCCATCTAGATGCAATCCTATTCCAAAATGAACCTACTGCAGTCAATCCATACCACAAGGACCCAAATGGCTAGGGCCCAAGTTCGCATGCTCGTCAAACTACAGTAACCTCACAGTGAATAGCTGAGGCATCACAGGTCAAAGGACCAGTCATACAACTGCAGCATAAGTAGTCACTGACGAGTGGATAGACATCAATGTGACTACTTTCTTTGGTCATGCTCAATACTTTGTTCTCTAACAAGTACTTGCACAATCACTCCAGTGTCTCTACTCTGTGGACTCGAGACTCATCTATCTGACTAAGTGATCTGTGCACTAATCTCATCAGATCGATCATCGTCCCTCTTGATGGATCCATCGATCAGGAGTATTTAGAAATTAATCCCTAAGAATGCTGGGATGTTTGAGGAACAGAGGCGGAGTCTTAGGACTGCGGCTGAAAGGGCGCTTCTTGTAGATGAGTTCGCTCAGGCTCAAACAATCGGAGGATCTGGAATTGCTAAGAACATTTGGAGCCCCCATTCAATCATAGAGCGACTCAGACGATATTTGTCTCCTGTGAGCCTCCATCCCTAAGCTTTCTCCAGCTGTACTTCAATGGTAGTGTGTTTGAGGATGAGGGAAGAGGATGTGCTGGATTTGTATGTCTGAGGATGGAGAAAGAGGAGGTGCTGGACTTGTGATCAGAGATACGATTCCATATTGATTGCAGTGGGGGGTAGTCGACTCTAACAGTTGTCTCTAGAGCCGAGCTTAGAGCTGCTTGGGAAGGGATCACCCACACGTGGGTCACTTTGGGTTCGGATTGTATTCATTTGGAAGGGGACTCGGCAACTATGATTTGGTGGCTTTAGGGCCACGCCAGGGCAGGTGATGAGCACCAACTATTGCAGGACATCCATAACCTATTGAGGGACTGTGTGGCCTCCTAGGTCAACCATGCATACTGAGAGGCGAACATGGCAGCTGATTAGGTCGCCTCGTATGTTGCGCAATACTTTGGTGGCTAGATTTGTGATAGCTACGAGTCCGCCCCACCCTCTCTTCATCATCTTCTTTTTTTTTGATTTCATTGGATGTAATCATGCTAGAATGGTATGATTTATCCGGCTTACCAAAAAAATATATATTCATATTTGTATTTAAAAATTGCTTTCTTATGACTTAAACTAGTTCCCAGCTAAGAGAAACTGATAACTATGGCTTTTTTGTGCAAACTTTTATCGTAAATTTATGTTTTCATCTAAATTTAATTGATTATCTTTACAATAAAAGCAAAATTTAGAATGTGAACATTAAATTTACATAACTATGTATATGAAATTTATATAAGCACCTAATAAGTATTTATGTAAACTATTGATTTGCAATTGTTTTAGGACCAAATAAAGAAAGATGCAGATATACAAAATGTAGATGACACTCTTGATGTAAGAATATACGGGAAAAAATTATCAACTAATTATTCTGTTTGAGTTGATGCTTATTTTATACTGTTTTGTTTAAGATGCACCAATTCATTTCTCGATACTTCTGATGCCAAGATAAGGTTCTGACAAACTGTTTTATTTAGTTGTTATTTTTTTTTTTGAAACCTCATTTTCCTTCTTGCTCGTGAGTATCTTACTAGCACACCATCGGACTATATTCTTGAGTGGCTAAAGGGATGTTAGTGGAAATGTTATATGTACTGTTGATTAACATAAAAACCACCTCTGTGTTAATATTAGATGAACCCTATTGACAATGTTGCTTGTAATATCTTGTACATGTTACCAGAATAGTGATAATGCAGTTTTTTTACACATTTATGCTTGAACTTGTCAGCAAATCCTGTGATTATTCTTCCTTCCTAGACTATTGGCGTGCATCATGTTGTTGCATCATTTTGTTGAGATGATCCTAAATTGCTATTCTTACTAATTCTAGGGAGAAGGAAATCAAAGTCCGGTGGAAGTGAGTCTAGCGTGGATAATCTCTCTAAAAAGGATCTAGCCTTACAGCAAGCCTTGGATCACATTACAGCTTCATTTGGAAAGGGTGCAATAATGTGGCTTGGTCGCTCTCATGCTCCTAGGGAAATTCCTGTTGTTTCTACAGGATCCTTCTCTTTGGATTTGGCATTAGGAATTGGTGGACTTCCTAAGGTGATTTTAGTTAATTGAATGTTGTATTTGTCTTTCTAAGACTGAGGCATGTCAATTATATTTTTTCTGATACAATTTTCTAATAAAATGAAAAATTCTATTTAGCACATGTAAAACAATATGACAATTAATTCCTTTTCCACGGAGGTGGGAGTTCTTAAATTACATACATGCATGCATAAATAAATGCATAGATATGAGCACATATATTGATGTTGTATATATGGGTATGCATGTATGAATGTATGTATGCATTTACTATTTATGTATATATGCATGAATGCATGCATGCATGCAAGCAATTTAACTTCATATGTCATTCTAAGTATAATTCTAACTTTTCATACAATATGAGGTCAGCTAGCTTAAATTTATTGGATTTTCTTGTTGAAAGTTGGGACTTGTGTTTGTAGATGTGGTTCAATTTGCCTATGAATTTTGAGGTTGTATATTTGTCTGGTAATTCAGAAGATGCAGTTGCTTCTCCAAAGTCCACGGCTAATATGGTGTCTGTTGTATTGGTAGCTTGATGCACTTATGCTATACATATAGTATGTTAATGGTAAATAGGCAGTGAATGTTTACACATATAAACGAAGGAGCTAATTTCATTGTAGTTTTTTATTTAGTTTTCTTTGGGAGCTTTCTTTTAGCTAAAAGGGGGAAATGATGGATCCTTTGAAGGAACAATAGCATCTATATCACATGGATTTGAACTTGTGTTTCCAATGCGTCTGCATGTCTAGGCTACGGATTCTTTGTTTAAGTGTCTGGTTTGGGTTTACTTGAAAGGTCTAGATAACATAGAACATCATTATACTGCCATTGAATGCTGATAACCTTTTCTTGATTGTTACATTTGATGGAAATGAAATCGCTACAAGGAGGCACCACAAATTTAAGTTGCAGTGAACGAGGAGCCGTCAAACTCTTGAAGAATGACAACATGGAAAGGAGCATTATTGTTTGGGGTTGGGGGGTAGCAGATGGGGGCTAGGGAGGTAGGGTCTTTAAACTAAGATTCAATTGTGGAATTTGGAATAACGGCAAGCACATCCTTAAGCACATCCATCAATTTCATATTACTATTTATAGGTCCTAACAAAGACATGAGCCATAAAGTGGGGAATGAAAAGGATGCAGAGGGTTGAGCATGAAAGAGAGAAGGGCATTATGTGGTATTTGCTTAAACGTGACAAAGTAGGAAACATCTGATAGTTTCAAGGAAGGATTATAGTAAAGTATCTTAACAAAGTGAAGGATATAAAGCAAGCACAATTGATGATATGATGCGAGAATGTTTAAGAGGTTTTAACTAAATTTAGGATAGAAGAAACTCTTGAAAGCTTGATGTTGGTAATAATTAGTAAGAACACCATGGTGAGAATAACCTTATGGGAAGAAAGGCAGGGGGGAGCCATAGCAAGTGGATACTTCTATGGATTTTATTGTCTGTTTGTGATTTAATTCTGTTTTATGAATGGGTCATAGGCAATGATAATTGAAACAACATGTTGGAAGAAAGTAAAAATGAGAGTGGGATTTTCACCAAATTTGAATGAAATACATCAAAAACAGCGTCAAGCTATGTATGGACCATAGTGTCAAATTTGACAAATTTGGAATTGGCAGTGTGAAATTCAAAGCCATTTAAAATGTGTGCTATTGTCAGATGATGAAAGCACAATTACATATACCTTCCTTTGGAGGGGTTGGGCAAGTCAGTATGTTGCAACCCAAGTCGTTAGAACTTAGAACAATTCAACTTGAAGTTCCCATAATATATTATAAGAAAGGATAAAGAATGGTAGAATGTAGTAGTTTACCAATTTTAGAATTTAATATGGCCAAGCTGATGGTGATGCAAACAATACGAATAAAATATTGCAAAAAGGGTGAAAGGTTCATTTAAAAGTCTATATTTAGTTCCGATTAACTACCTTACACAGAACTTCATAGTTCATACAGTTTATATGGTTGTGTGGGGCAGTATTTAACAAGTAGTTCAACAACAACAAAAAAAAAAAACTCCCTAGTGCAAGTTAGAGCTACTAAAAAAAAGGTAAACAACTTGAATAGGCAATCACCATCAACTATGTATCTTCTTCTAAAATCTGGCATGTGTCAATGATGGCCCTGAGAGCTCAGGGACAGCAATGGGAGGGTCTTTATGTAGTGGTAGGAAGATGTAGACATATCAATTAGTCATGAAAAATATCTTTCACATACAGCTTATTTGTGAAGAAAGCTGGTGGAATATTGTAAGCAATGTGTTAAAACACTTGATTCACCAAAAGGAAAGCTCTAAACAAGAATGAAGAATGTGCAGAACTTTGAATGATGCAAGACAGGGCAAGAACTGTCAAATGATTCAATAAGGCTTTAGAAGTTTTGAGGGAAAAAAAAGAAAACTAAGGGTGAATCATGACCAATGCAAGATCGAAGTGCCCATAAGGTTTCAATCAAGAATCCCAAATGAAGACCATTAATAATGCCATGAAATGAGGAATAGCAAAGAAAAAAATAGTCAAGCATGCTTCAAGTGAATTGATGCAGGCTGAAACCTGCAAGTCTTGGCCAAACCAAAAGAATTCAACCAAGGGAAAAGATGATCCTGGGATGCCACTCAACTAGGGGTAGCGGATGCCACTCGACGCTACTAATCGCAGATGCTACTCGATGCGACCAAGCCACACGCTTGATTGGTAGGAGGATGCCACTCAACTCACAAAAGTAAGAAAGGCTTGCTGGAAAGAAATTTTGAAAAATAACAACTCTTCTTCATTTCATTCATGTACTAGTTTATATACTATCTTGGAACATCCCTCCAAGCATAGGTAAGACAAAACAGTGCTGAAACACATTGATGGGAGTCTTGTTACATGTTCTAATATTTAGAAATACGAAAAGACATTTAGGAAAATGAAACTATGTGCTGGAAAAAGAGCAAATTAAATGCACTTCGCTGGGCGCTGCTAATCCAGACGTGCTGTAGTAAAAATGCCATAACTTTCTCTAGGGATCTTCAAATGGCACGAGATCAGGTGCGTTGGAAACTAGAGGCGTAGAGCTTTTCAATGATATATGGCATGCTGGCTGATTAACCATATATTGTTCCCAGAATTAATTCAAAACCAACTCTGTCATGTTGCCAGGATCAAAGGATGACTCACTAAACATGAGTCGACTCATGAAAGCAATGAGTCGACCCCCGCTACACGAGTCGACTCATTGTCATGTTGCCAGGATCAAAGGATGACTCACTAAACATTAGTCGACTCATGAAAGCAATGAGTGACCCCTGCTACACATGAGTCGACTCATGAAAGCAATGAGTCGACCCCTGCTGCTCCTGCATCATTCTCCTCAGCTTGAAAAGAACTCGCCTTCGAGTTGGAATTCAGGTCTTTCCAAAGCAGATGATCCAGTTTCTTGAGCTCCTCACTTGAAATCCATGCATCCTCAGAATGTGGCTTTTTTTTTCCAATGGACCAAGTATTGTGTATAAGTGCTATGCTGAGTCGTGATAGAACGTACATCCAGAACATCAACAGACTCATGCAGAGGATTAGAGAGGCAGCACTCGAAGTCTTTTGGTTAAGACAATCTTCTCCTCATCTCTATAATAAGGATAAAGATCACATATGTTGAAGGTAGGACTGATTAAAAATCCTTCAGGCAGTTCAATTCGGTAGGCATTTGGACCCAACTTCTTCAGAATCTGACAAGGTCCAAACTTTCTCTGTTTCAGCTTATTATATGAACCTGTAGGAAATCTTTTCTTCCTCAAATATACCATGACCAAATCTTCTTCCTTGAGCTCTAACTTCCTTCGATGAACATCAGCTTGTGACTTGTACATTTGAGTAGATTGCTGCAGTTGATGTCGAACTTGTTTATGGACCTCCTTTATGTGCTCAGCAAACTCTTCAGCTTTCATACTCTTGTTTGATTTGGTAGTGGCAAGAGATCAAGAACATGACTTGGATTTCTGCCATAGACAACTTTGAATTGAGGCTTCTTCGTTGATCGATTAGCTGAACTATTATAAGCAAATTCAGCTTGAGGAATGACAAATTTCCACTTCTTTGGGTGCTCTCCCATTAAGCTTCTCAGCGAGTTCCGCAGGGATCTATTCACTGCTTTAGTTTGTCCGTCGGCCTGAGGATGGTAAGCACTGGAGAATTGCAATCGAGTTTCCAAAAGTTTCCACAACGTCCTCCAGAAGTGACCAACAAACTTTACATCACGATCTGAAGTTATGGACTTTGGAACATCATGTAGACGAACAACTTCTCTGAAAAACAAAGTAGCTAGGTGAGATGCATCAGTAGAGCTCTTACATGGTATAAAGTGAGCCATCTTGGAGAATCGATCCACCACCATAAAAATGCATCAAACCCATGCTGTGTTCTAGGCAAACCAAGAACAAAGTCCATTGATAAGTCTTTCCAGGGAGCATTAGGGACTGGTAAGGGCTGATAATAACCAGTATTTTGGACTCCCCCTTTGGCCTTTTGACATACAAGACAATTTTGCACAAATCGAGAAATATCACGCTTCAGGGTAGGCCAAAAGTATCGCAGCTTCATAAGAGCTTCAGTCTTGTCCCTTCCAAAATGTCCACCAAGACCGCTAGCATGTAATTCTGCAATAACAAATAATCTCCAAGATCCCTCTAGCAAACAAAGTTGTTTGCCTTTGAATAAATAGCCATTGATCAGCAAATAGTCTTTACTCCTCATTATTCAAATTCTGCAACGCCCCTTTAAAGAATGGATCTACAACATAATAATCTGGTAAGAGATCAAAGCCAGTAATTTCATAAGAGAGTGTTGTCAACAAACTATGTCGTCGACTTAAAGCATCAACAACTTTGTTTAATGAACCGGCTTTATGGTGTAGAACAAAAGAAAGCTTCTCAAGGTATGATACCCAACCAGCATGGCGAGAATTCAGCTTCTTTTGGCCCTTCAAGAATCTCAAAGCTTCAT
>JAOXJJ010000395.1:4590402-4619696 GCA_025769935.1 Phoenix roebelenii | reverse complement strand
CTCCTGTAGAATGATGCCAAACCATGAAAGCTTCTCACATCAGTCAGACTTCTAGGCGTAGGCCAATCAAGAATAGCGTTTACCTTCTCGTCATCCATCTTCATGCTATCTGCACTAACAACATAGCCTAGAAATACAACTTGATTAGTCATGAAAGGGCACTTCTTCAGATTCACATACAATTGATTTTCATGGAGCACTTTGAAAATATTGGATAGGTGATTCACATGCTGTACACTATCTTTGCTGTAAACTAGGATGTAATCAAAATACACCATAACATACTTTCCCATAAAGTTCTTCAAAACTTGGGTCATAAGCCTCATGAAAGTGCTGGGGGAATTTGATAATCCAAATGGCATAACCAGCGACTCATACAAACCATCTTTGGTTTTAAAGGCTGTTTTCCACTCATCACCTTTTCTAATTCGGATTTGGTGATAACCACTCCGTAAATCAATCTTAGAAAACACCTTTGCACTAGCCAACTCATCCAGCATATCAAGTCTAGAGATGGAAAACCTATACTTGATTATAATCCTGTTTATAGCTCTATTATCAACACATTCTCCATGTTTTATCCTTTTGAGGAGTTAAAAGGGCAGGGACAACATAAGGACCAAGTGATTCACTAATTAATCCTTTTTGCAATAAATCAATGATTTGCCTTTGTAACTCAGCATGCTCATTAGGAGACATTCTATAATGAGGCAGATTAGGAAGAATAGCACTTGGAATGAAATCAATTCGATGCTGAATATTTCGAAGTGGTGGTAAACCAGCAGGAAGGTCAGCAGGAGCTAAGCCTTTGAATCTATCCAATAAGCCTCGAACTTCGTCCGGAACTTCTGTTTAAGTTCTTCACTTTTTTCTGCAGCAACCAGAGGATAAACAATACCATCTTTTTTGTAGGACTCTTCAAATTCCTTGTAAGATAGTAAGCTGATCTGGTTTGAAGAAGGCACACTATTTGGAATGTCTTTCATAGGGGTCAAAACATACTTCAATTTGTTGTGGATAATAGTGTAAGTCTTCTTCCTCCCATCATGATAAGCATTCCTATCAAACTGCCATGGTCTGCCAAGAAGCAAATGACATGCATTCATGGGCAGCACATAAAAATAAATTTCATTTTCATACTTGCCAACAACAAACTTTACTTTGCATCTCTGAGTCACCATGATTTCTCCACCCTTTTTGAACCAGAAAACCTTGTAAGGCTTTGGATGGTGTTTGCAAGAAAGTTTCAACTTTTCTATCACTACTTTTGACACCATGTTCTCACAACTTAACGAAAAAATCATCAAGATGCACTTCTTTCCATAAGAAAGACAATAGGTTCTAAAAATGTTATGCCTCAGCCATCTATCAGTCTCTTGAACAGTCAACACTTGCCGGATTACAAGATTTTTCACATCACAATCACCTTCACAATATTCTTCATTAAGATCAGCCTCTGGTTCTTCATCATAAATTGGCTCTTCATCTTCTTCTTCCACGAGATCAATTCAGCTTTCTTCTTTGGACATTCATAGGATCTATGCCTAGATTCACCACACCGAAAACATTTGTTGGAAGATGAATGAAACTTCGCACTCTCCTTACTCCCTCCACCCTGATGTTGGGTTTGTTTTTCAGAGATAGGAGCCAACTTCTTACCCTTCTCTTTCACCCCTTTTGAGCTTTCACCCTTTCGGTATGAACTTCATTTTATTTTCTCTTCTGCTTTCAATGCCTTTGGATATGCTTCCTCCAGAGAATGAAGCGAATGCATCATTAGCTCGTCTTTAAGGTTATATTTCAGTCCACTCACATATCTGACCACCAATTGATCATCAGATTCTTGTAAGTTCACACGACTCATGAGCTTGTAGAATTGCTCTGTATAATCACCAACAAATTGCTCCACACGCTGATGCAACTGATGAAACTTTTGGTAGAGAGTTTGAGAATAATCCAAGAGAAGAAATTTCTTATCAAGCTTCAATTTCATCTCAGCCCAGGTATTGACTCTTGGGATTCCTCTTCAATCTCTGCTACGCTGATATTGTTGCCACCAGATTAGAGCATGATCCTTCAGTTTCGTAGCCACGAACTCCACCTTTCTCTCATTTGTAAGAAATTTTCAATCAAAGAAAGCTTCTAAAGATGCCATCCAGTCACAATTGCCATCAGTATCAAGTTTGCCATCAAAGTATTGCACTTGAACTTGGATGCTTCGATCAATATTCTCCAAAGCACGGGTCAAGCGTTCCATGAACCATTGATCAGCGACACCAGGTTTTGGAATAGAACTGGAAGAAGATGAACGATCATTTTGGTTGTAGTTGTTGAAGAAGATATTGTGTTTACTTTCTTGACTTCTATGGCTTCGAGTGGGTGAAGCTTGAATCCGTTGACAGAGTTTATTTACCATGTCTGTCAGTGCTTGATTCGATTCTCGTAATGCAGCAAATTCAGCTTGCATTTCATCACGCTCCGTATCCCTTTGACGTCGTGGAGGCATTGGAGAGGATCCGAAGTTACGAAGAAGATCAAACAATTTCGAAATAAAGGACACCATAGCAGGAAAACCTACTCTGATACCAATTTGATGCAGGCTGAAACCTGCAAGTCTTGGCCAAACCAAAAGAATTCAACCAAGAAAAAAGATGATCTTGGGATGCCACTCAATTAGGGGTAGCGGATGTCACTCGATGCTACCAAACACCGATGCCACTCGATGCGACGAAGTCACGCGCTTGATTGGTAGGAGGATGCCACTCAACTCACAAAAGTAAGAAAGGCTTGCTGGAAAGGAATTTTGAAAAATAACAACTCTCCTCTTTCATTTCATTCATGTACCAGTTTTATATGCTATCTTGGAACATCCCTCCAAGCATAGGTAAGACAAAACAGTGCTGAAACATATTGATGGGAGTCTTGTTACATGTTCCAATATTTAGAAATACCAAAAGATACTTAGAAAAATGAAACTATGTGTTGGAAAAAGACCAAATTAAATGCACATCACTAGGCGCTGTTAGTCCAGACGTGCTGTAGTAAAAATGCCATAACTTTCTCTAGGGATCTTCAAATGGCATGAGATCAGATGCGTTGGAAACTAGAGGCGTAGAGCTTTTTAATGGTATATGGCATGCTGGCTGATTAACCATATATTGTTCCAAGAATTAATTCAAAACCAATTTTGTCATGCTGCCAGGATCAAAGGACGACTCATTAAACACGAATCGACTCATTAAAGCAATGAGTCGACCCCCGCTACACATGAGTCGACTCATGAAAGCAACGAGTCGACCCCCGCTACACATGAGTCGACTCATGAAAGCAACGAATCGACCCCCGCTACACATGAGTCGACTCATGAAAGCAACGAATCGACCCTTGCTTCTCCTGCATCATGAATGAAGATGACAATCACTCACTTGCCACAAACAACATAAAATTTACAAATTAGCATTGTTGCATGGATCAAACGAAATGGATTTTGGACATGGGTCCAAGTGTTTGAATCAGAATGAGGGAGAAAAAAAGAAATATGGGGATATGTAGAGAAAATAATATCATAAAATATTGAAAGATATTATTTATTAAGGTCTTCCAATATGCTTGTTTTTCAAACTTCCCAATTAGCTTAAGAATTTTAAAGAAAGTATTTGCAAAGTTATTTTAATTTCTGCATTCTTGACTATTCTCTGAAATGAAGAAAAGCTCAGTTTTAACACTATTATGGTTCATCAAACTTGCTGCTGGAATAGTCCAACTCTCGAAATGATAACTTGGTTGTTGAGAAATTGTAGTTTCTTCTTAATCAGCAGCTAGAAATAAATGACTTGAAAATTTATTTGTTGGATCCTAGTTTAGTGACCTGGTGCTGATTAGACCAAGGGATGAACTCTGTAAATAAAAGAACAGAACACGTATAATTATTCCAGACTTGAAGGCAACAGTCTCACCATCAATAGGTCGTCAAATTTTAGCGATGCTTCAATGATTGGCTTTGGTGGAGGTCAAGGCTTGAAGAAAACAATTTGATACTCAGTTGAATGATAGAGGCTGACAAATGATGAGTCAGTTTTGCAATATCCGTATGAGTTTATAAAAGTGACCTAGGGAAAGGCTTTGAAACCATGTTACTTTGATAATGAGAATTTGAAAGGTGAACTAATAAACTTAGTAAGTGGATGGTGGACAGTAATAATTCAATATATGTAATATATGCACCGATAGCACTATGGTTATGTAGCCAATGTTATAATAGGTATACCACCATTTTGTGATGAACTGTATATTTTATGCATATGTATGTTATACAGCCATTCATTTACGTTTAATGCCCTGATTGAATCAGAAATCTTTCTTGTTCATGTAATTGTTGCTTAATCAGTCTGTGTCGCTGCAACCTAGGCTTTTGCTACCAGAGCTTTTGGATAGAGTGACCTTTCCTATATCTTCCATAAGTGATACCATAAGCAACAGCACTAGATCTGTCCTTTTCATTAATGATATTTTCAATAATCCTGACTCACCTTTGATGGCAGTTTGAAGAGAAATTATGTGGTTCTTCTCAAAATCTACATTTAGGACTTCGTTTCTTTTGCTTGACTTAAGCTTGGAAGTTGTTAGGAGTCATGACAAATGTTTTCATTGAGCTCCCTTTTGGTGTGGCACATTTCAAGTTAAAAGATTAAATGCAACATTGGTGACATTTTCAGAAAAGATATGTTTATGCTCCTTTATGATTGAGTGCTTGATACCTCTCCTTTTTAAATTTCTTTAATCAAGACTGAGTTATCAGACTTTTTATATATCAGTTTTTGTGGTCCTTACTTGGACAAGTTTGGTAAAATTCAGTTCAAGATTGGGAATAATCGAGAGGAAAAAATCAACCTTAAAGATTTACTTCAGCTCTTTAGACCATGTCTATAACTCATTATACTCTTGGGTGCATCCTGATTGAATCTCTCCCTCTAACTTGCACATTGAGACTTCTTTCCATTGGTTAGTACTAATCTTCTATGTTATTCCAATTAGCAATAGAATCTAAAAATATCTCAATGTTCTGTGCTACTAAAGAAATGATTACTTCTGAATTGAAACATTGGCAAAGCGATCCATAATCCAAGGTTGTTTTATATGGACAAATTTAGATTGAGGATATGGTCTTCTAGTTCCACCTGGGAAAACCACCTTGGGGTATGGCAGGTTGCATATTGTAATTTGTGGCAACGCAAATAGAAAGGAGGTGTTGTTTATTTATTTTAATTAGAGATGACTGATATTAGCATATCATGAATGAAGAATAATTTTCTCTCATTGGAGAATATAGCTTCCATATTAGACATAGAGGATAACTTCTCTATGAGGGGTTCAAGTTTTGAAATCCATTGTGCAGAAGGTCTATTTGAGGCTTGTCTTGCCTCATGCCTCAAGGCATGGCTCTCCAAAAATGCCTTGAAGCTTATGCATGTGATTTTATAATGCATGGTGTATCAAATTAAGTAGGTCATGTAAGGCGTAGACTTTGCACTTTAATGCCCTGTATAAGGTATACATGCTTGGCTGTGATTACTTTCACAACTACTAGAAGAAAAGATATGGGTCTTATTTATATTGTTGCATGACATGTCTCAACTCAAAGTTCAGATTTAAAGTATGCAAGATGTGCTGACATATAAAAACAAGTAAAGCTTATGCATTTCTGGAATTTACAATGCGGTTCTTTACAAACTCCGCTGTTGAAGTCAACACAGTACTCACATCTATTATCTCCTTGTTTTTACATTATTTTTCTGACGGGTCAAAACATCACAAGAAAAACATGAGGCATATGCCTTACACCTTGAGGCTTATACTTGCCTCACTTAGGTGTTGAGTGTTTTGCTTTTCTTACAGATCAAAACATTATAAGAAAACATGAGGCATATGCCTTACACCTTGAAGCTTATGCTTGCCTCACTGAGGTGTTGAATGGTTTTCCTTACATGTCCATTTTGATCATTGGCAAATTATTTTCTGTCCAAAGTTTGATTGAAAAATTTGAGGAGTCGGATTTTATTGGAGAGGGAGGAAACATTTATAATACTTATAATGTATCAAGTTGTTTCTTGAAGTTGTCATTTTCCTGGACCATGCTGTCATAGTGTTTTGCTTTTCTTACAGATCAAAACATTATAAGAAAACATGAGGCATATGCCTTACACCTTGAAGCTTATGCTTGCCTCACTGAGGTGTTGAATGGTTTTCCTTACATGTCCATTTTGATCATTGGCAAATTATTTTCTGTCCAAAGTTTGATTGAAAAATTTGAGGAGTCGGATTTTATTGGAGAGGGAGGAAACATTTATAATACTTATAATGTATCAAGTTGTTTCTTGAAGTTGTCATTTTCCTGGACCATGCTGTCATAATGTTGCCATCATTTTCCATTTCTCAGGTATCATATTCTGTTATAATCTTTATAAGCTTTGTGAAGTTTTTGTAAATGATTCTGGTTGTTAGAGGAAGAAAAGAGACTGTCGTTTTAATACTATGTCATGCTAATTGTATAACATGTCATTGTTGATTGCGAAGAAATTAAGAAACACCGAGCAGAAGTAGTAGGTGGAGAGAACATGTATATTCTACCATAAGAAAATAATTCACCATTTTGGCTCTGGCCCAGCCCAATTCTTTTACCTTAAAATAAGTCATCCTTGCTTCTAATTCTACACCTGTTTGTCTACAAAATTTTTGTTGAATAACCCAAATGGAAGTGCTTCTTTTGTTAAATTCCATTACGCATATTTTAGACTTTACCCAACTGTTAAGAAACACTCGACAAATCTAGTGTTACAAAAGCCGTACTAGAGTAAGCATATAATACAAACTAGACTTCTAAAAGCAATAGATAATAATTCTAAATATTTGTACTGTGTTCTGATTTGTAATGATCATGCATAAGGTCTGTAGTCTGTACAGTCTGTCCTAAATTCAAAGTGAGGAACTGGTTGAGTTTCTTTTACCACATATCAATCATTTTTTTTATGTGAATGGTTTCCAATAATCTATTTTTTTGTCCATTTCTTCTTCCTAATCTTTCTTCTCTTTAATTTCTTTTTTTCCAGAAATGACCAAAAGTGGCAAGTTAAAGTTTGCTGGTCCTAATCTTATTTGCACTCTGTGTTCTGATTTGTAATGATCATGCATAAGGTCTGTAGTCTGTACAGTCTGTCCTAAATTCAAGGTGAGGACCTGGTTGAGTTTCTTTTGCCGCATATCAATCATTTTTTTTTTTGACGTGAAATGCTTTTGGTTTCCAAGAATCTCTTTTTTGTCCATTTATTCTTCCTAATCTTTCTTTTTTTTGATTTATTTTTTTCCATAAATGACTAAAAGTGGCAAGTTAAAGTTTGCTGCTCATATATCTATTGTGTCATTTTTTTTTGCTATCTTGTTGCGATTCTTCCTTCTGGTCTACGTTCTTCTGTTATGTGCCACCTTAATTATTCATTTATAATTGAATCTATACTGGTTGATCTGGCAATAGAAATGCTCTTTTCACAGTCTCCTTTAGTTATTTGCTCTCTCTTTTTATGATCTTGGAAATGCTCCAGTTTTTATACCCCTCCAATTGGAGGAGGTCCCATGTCCAAACCTGGGTGGTGCATCCCCAAGTATTTGAATGTGGGTGATTTACACCATTTGGGTCTTCCCTCTCACTCTCTCAAAACATATGCACAATGAAAAAATCTATTATTTATCTTTGTAATACTATTTTTATTTCTGCTTAATGTAATTTGCTCATCTGATATGGCCTTTTGCAGGGACGTGTTGTTGAGATATATGGTCCAGAGGCTTCTGGGAAAACTACTCTTGCACTTCATGTCATTGCTGAAGCACAAAAGACTGGAGGTAATGTTGAGGATTTGGTTTCTCTCTCAAATTGGCTGCGATTCTCTCCCATCTTCTGCAGTAATTCACAAACAGGCTAACTTAGACAATCAAATATTGGTTTCTAGAAGATAACCTGCCAGGGTCTAAGTCCTTAATGGCCATGTAGATTTATGATGAAAATGAACCTCTATATTAGGAGTGAAAGCGGAGAAAGGTTCTAATTGAAGGAGAACCTTGCATATTGTGTATGAGAAGTGAATATGAATGCTAATCTCTCCATTCTGTAAAAAAATATTAGTTGTGATGAAGGGGATCGGTTTGTTATTTAGAGTTTGTTGACAAGATTCTCACTTGCTGCAATGGATGACTTTTGTTGTAGTTGTTTTCTTCGTCGAAGAAGTTTAATAGACCTATAGATGCACAAGACATGTCTCAGTACATTTATATAGAGGGTATGCAAAATGACCATATGGATGGATTATGAATATTTCTCTTTTTGGATACTCTAATTTTTTTGATGTAGGAAAACCAACTAAAGCATTTTAACAAGATGTTCTTGGCTTTTTAGATATTTCAGATTTAAAAAGATTTAATGGTATGTACTTTCTGCATGTATTAACTTTGTTCTTTCTTTCATCTTCTTTTTCTAGGTTATTGTGCTTTTGTAGATGCTGAGCATGCTCTAGATCCAGCATTGGCGGAGTCTATTGGTGTAAAAATTGATAATTTACTTCTTTCACAGCCAGATTGTGGTGAACAGGCACTTAGTCTCATAGACACCCTAATTCGGAGTGGTTCTATTGATGTTGTGGTTTTAGATAGTGTAAGTTGAGAGGTTTCTGGTTATTTACTTAAAGTCTTCACAATCCAGTTTTGCCTCCATGTACAATTTTTTTTTTCTTAAATTAAATTCACTGGATATAGAGGGTAAGCCTTCATGCAACGGTAAGGTTATTCCATTGTGACTTGGAGATCACAGGTCCGAAACACGGAAACAGTCTTTCTACACATGGGGTATGGTTGTGGACAGCTGACCCCTCTAGACCTGTAGTGGTGGGGGCCCCATGCACTAGACTGTCCTTTTTCTGCTAAATTTATAGGATATGGCTTCTTGTTTTGTTGTATCAGTTAAATTTGTTTTCAAAGTGTAATTTGCTTTACATCCTGGTTTTTATAATATGGATTCACTGGGTCTACAATCTTGTTAATTATTAATTACCTAGGCATGGAATTTTACGAACAAGTGATAACCCAAAAAATTCACTTGCTTTTCTGATTAACTCAAAGATAACATGCTGCCCTTTATTTCTAGTTTGAGCATGAAATGACATCTTCCTCGGATAACACATTATGAACTAACTTATGTATCTTATATCCCTTTCTGCTGCTATGTGTTGGTATGCCAAAGATGTCTAGGATTCTAACTGGATTAGTTATGACCTGCACATAGTTGAGATTCTGGAACCTGAGGAACAGTTTGACCTGCCTAAATTCTTTTGCTGGTAAAAGGAGAGAACTGGAAATGCATCATATTTCATCTGGAACCTGAGGAACAGTTTGACCTGCCTAAATTCTTTAGCTGGTAAAAGGAGAGAACTGGAAATGCATCATATTTCATCGATATTCATGATGCAATAATAACAAAAAAATAGTATTAAATATTGCAATAAAATGATACAACAGTTTATGACATGTCTAGGACATGTGGTAAGGGACTGGAGCTGGTATATGAAATCCTCGAAGTTGAAACCTTTGCCTTCGGAAAAAAATCCAAATTATCTTGCAGTGGTGCATGTAACATCAGCTTTATTGAATTTGGACTAGGCAAAGAAGGTCCAGTTGAGCTTGAACACCTGTTAGGTCTCATAAATAGGAATGAACCTTATAGACACCTGTTCATTTGGCTGATTCCTGCTTGCTTCATTCACATTGTAGCACGGAGGAATTGCCTGAACTGTTTCAGTTTGTTTTAAGGCTAAGAAAGTAGCAGTAATAATTTACTTTAATATTGGCCATAGTGATTGACTATTTGGTTTCTCATGATATGCATTTTTAGAAAGCCGTGGTAAGGGATTATTATTCTTCGAGATTGAATGATAATATTGAAGTTTATTTGTTCCTGAGGATAGAAAACCACTTTAGTATCATTTGACATCTGAAAGAGATGTGTTTATTTGAAACACCTATTGCATGTCAAACTACAATATCATGATTTAGGGATATTGTATGATGTACAATGTGAAACTTCTTAGTTGGTTATGAGCCTTACGAGTTTGGCACCTGGCTTCATTGGTGGAACCACTTGAAAAATGTAATTCAAATTATACATTTGCTGATTTTGTAACTCTAGTTTGGGAACTTCAAAGTAAAATTGCTGTTTCTAGCATGGTCTAGCTGTCTAAATAATGGTAAGAAGTATTAGTTTGTCTCCTAGCCATTTAATCTAACTTGTACTAGTGGTGCATTTGTTCGCTGATTTGAAGTTTTTCCGTAATATAGTGTAGTTTTATTTTCTTGTCAGGTAGCTTGGGCATTGCTGCGCAACAATGTATCATGCATTAAGGTTCCACATGCCAACAATTTTTAAAACTTCTGTAGATGATATGGGATACAGTATTGGATACAAATCAAATGATACACTGAACATTATGTTAACATGACAATGCATAAATGAATCATCTAAGTTAAAAGAGCATATTGATTTTCAAGTCTTGACAGGAATTATTGAATACCTCCATCCAATCACTGCATCACATCTATGTATTGATCTGATTTCTTGTTGGTACATGTAAATGGTATAAATAATAAAACAGTTTGGTGGATGTGACTATCAGTTTTTTGATGTAATTTTGCATATTTGGACAATTTTTATGTTCATCAAAAATTTCCTGTGGAACGCAGGTAGCTGCCCTTGTTCCCAAAAGTGAGCTTGATGGTGAGATGGGAGATGCCCACATGGCCCTTCAAGCAAGGCTTATGAGTCAGGCTCTTCGCAAGTTGAGCCATTCTCTCTCTCTGTCTCAGACTATATTGGTCTTTATTAATCAGGTGATTATCTTCTGTGTCTCTTTTATGAAATTGTTAAAGAGCTGTGTAGACATAAACAAACCGCAAAACTTTATCTGATTTATTTTGGAGTACTGTGATATATTTGCATTTCACAGGTTCTTTTCATTAAACTTGTGTCTTATATTATTGAAAGGGTGATGCTAAAAAATAACATACAACCCTCACAACAACACTGTAGAACATGATTATCTGGCCAAAAGTTCTACATTTCTCCAATGTGGCCTCCGATCCTAACCACAAGTTCTCAGGCCATGAACCCTGATTTTTCAATTGTTTTTGTGACAGTTGAATGTCGTGTTAGCACTTACAAGATTAATCTTCATAAAAATGTCTAAATCTGAAATAACTTCATGCATATATAAAGAAATCTTTTGGGCATTCGCTTAAATTTTTTCAGCATATGTTGCAGTTGTTGCTCTAGGATGAAACCCAGGATTCAAATATTGCCTGTGCTGGGACTGCACTTTTCAGAAGCATTAGTCTTTTAGGCAATGGCTGCAATTGTTTTCTAATTGAATAGTGATCACATTGTCGCCGTCAAGGAATTAGACTGCATTATATGTTGCCCATTTACACTTCATTGTTGCCATTCTGCCATGCGATTCCATGTCATTTCTGCGAACTACTATGATTTATAGTTTCTTGAAGATCTGTTCATAATATTTCTCAGTCGTTGCATATTATGGTAGATCTCCATTTAAGCTACATCTGACCTTGTCAATTGCAAATTAGTTCCAATGAGAACTAGCTGTGGATCTCCCCACTTTAACACTTAAATAGGACACTCATTTTGCTTCAAATAAATGACAATGGATTGAAGCAGTGGAAAGCTGTTGCAAAGTGAGGATAGGTCTTAACTTATAACGAAAAATTGAAAATTTCCTTCAACATTTTGAGAGTTACTGTTACATATTTGCTGGCGCATGGCACATGTGGCGTTAGTTTCATTTGGCTTTGTTATTCTAAACTGCATCCAGGATTTCTTCCACCCTTAGCATTTTTAGTGAGTTACTGTTACATATTTGCCCACCTATGGCACATTCTCGACATTTGGCATTGGTTTCATTTGGATTTTATATTTTAAACTGCATCTAAGATTTCTTCCATTTAGAAGGCTGAGTATTCTTCTATGTGTAGGTGCGATCAAAGCTAAGCACGTTTGGAGGATTTGGGGGACCGATTGAAGTTACGTCTGGAGGCAATGCCTTGAAATTTTATGCATCAGTTCGCCTGAATATTAAAAGAATTGGCTTGGTTAAGAAGGGTGAGGAGGTAAATGACTACTTTGTCAATAGTTATTGCTATTAATATGATAAAAGGGGTATTAGTTGGTCTATCTGTTGTGCTGTATAATTGACTATTGTGAGAATGACAACTTGGAACACAGAGCACAGTGTATAATACCCATCTACTGCCATATGGATTTCAGTTGGTGAATCTAGGAGAGGACTTTATCTTCTGAAATTGGACACAAAAATAAGTTCTCAATACAATAATGGGAGCACCACCTTTCTGAATCAAACTCGGAACCTCACCCCAGTGTGCCAATCAGCTGACAGAAGTCAAGCTGGCCTTGGATTTATTTGCTAATTCATGAGTAAAAGGTTAAATAGACATTGGAACATTTAGATTGATGTAGAAATGCAAAACATCTCTTATTTCCTCTATTAACAAAAGTAGTCCTGTTTATGCATTCATGATAGCATCTCTGGTGCGCATGAAGACATAATGCTTTACATGTGCTGTACCATGCAATCTCTTCCTTTAATGAGATGTAACAAGTTTGATTTTGAAGTCTTGAATTATGCTGCCTTCATGTGAAATTTTCTTTACCATACGATGCTTTGAATATCACCACATATTGGTTTCAAAATTTGTTCTCCAAATGCTTCTTTTCGGTATGCTGTATTATACATATGTTGCCTAAATTTAACTTAATTTGCTTGTTGGTGCTGTGAAAGTTATGACATGAATTGGTCTTTTGGCAGACTGTAGGAAGCCAAGTTCTGGTGAAGATTGTGAAGAACAAACATGCTCCGCCATTCAAGACTGCCCAGTTTGAGCTTGAATTTGGAAAGGGGATAAGCCGTGACTCAGAGATAATAGAATTAGGCTGCAAACACAAGTTCATTACGAAAGGAGGTGGTGCTTACTACAGTTTTAATGGCCATAGCTTCTGTGGAAAAGATGCCATTAAACGCTATTTTGCAGAGAATGAAGGTGTCCGAGAAGAGCTGATGATGAAGCTCAAAGAGAAATTATTGCATGCTACAGAAAAGAAACATGAACGAGAAAGTGAAGTTCCCGATGGAGATCCGGCAGAAGAGATTGTAACAGCTGATATGACTGATGAGGAAGTTGTCACTGCAGTTGAGGCATGATGCATCATCTGCTCAGGAGACCAGATACCTTTGTCCAAGAGGCCATTCTAAAGTCGGAATATGGTTTTTGGGAATCAAAATGCCAAATGTTGTCTGCTTGGGGCAGAGATCTTGGCCAGAGGTGATGAGCCACTTCCATCCAACTGGCAATTTGCAGTGGTGGCAGATATTAAACCAGTGGTTCTCAGTTTTGCAAATCATCTTGGTGCATGTGTTGTATTAATAATCATTGGCATACAAAGATGGTGAATTCAATGGGCTTATTTTCAATTACTTTTAGGAGATGAAAGACCCTCACATTGTTGTATAACAAGTATTTCAAAGTCTGGGTGTGGGATGCAGCCATATTAGCAATATAATTTGTTTGTAATTATATGGCTGCTTATTTCCTGGATGAGTGTAATGACACTTTAGCTTTCTAGCCAATTGCTAACAGAGTAGACAGATTGGGCATGCTTATAATTTTGTTTGACACAGATTTCAAACAAGCTTCAAGTAGTTAGGAAACATGAAGGACAACACCGAGGCTGTTTTTTGGGTCGTCAAAGTGTTTCTGTTATTGTTCAGTTTCTTAGGGGTTTGTCTTCATGTTTGCTAAGCTATGATGTCTATGATCATTCGTTTTTTATTAGCCACAAAGATTGCTACTCTGTTACATTTGTTGATAAAAAGTTTCATGTGATATGCAGATGATTGAGTTGGACCTCCAAATGACAAGAATCAGCTTGTGCATGGTGACCTTTTTGAATTTAAGACTGATCTTAAATTCAAATAAACTATTGTTTTGTTTGCCTGCCTTTTTGATTTGTATAATTCAAGATATGGCAGCATATAGTCGAATGCATCTTTTTTCCTTGTTGGATAAATTGGATATATCTGCATTTCATGATTACATTGCACCGTGTAAAACTGCTATAACAATGATTAATATTGGGTTAGACAAGGGTGTCTTTATGGTTACATTTTGCTATTGGGTTGCTTTGGTTAATAAATATAGCTGGGAGAAAGCATAGGGTAAGAGTTAAGAGTAAAAACAGGATGTGGAAAAGTGACACGTTCCATAAACTGCTGCAATCAATTAAAAACTCTATCTACAGGTTTGACCTTTGAAGTAGAGCTACTGTTGGGCTTGAGTTTCTAATTCAACTCCGGTAAGTGGCTGGAAATGAAATGCAAGAAGCATGAATAATTTTGTTTTTGGTGATCCCTAGGAAGACAGCCGGCTCCGTCAATGCAGGCCTGTAAGTTCAAAATTGAGCATGATAGAGTTTAGGGATTTCTGCACCAAAGCAGAAGAAAAGGGTGGAGGTTGGAAGCGTCAACCATGGAGGCTTAGAACCCAAGAACCTCAATCTTAGGAGAAACAGTCCTTGGAACTATCAAAATCCTCCAAAATCCAACACCAAGCAGTGGACAAATGATTTTCCGTTGAGTTAGCAACCCAAAAATAAAATAAATAGGATATATATATATACACACACATACAAACACATATATGGTCAAAATAAAAAAATCAATTGAATTGCACTGCACGATCCGTCAAAACATTGAACCAGAACAAATTTAAAAAAAAATTGTTTTTATTGATCAATTAAAAACACTAAAACAAAATACCAAAATGAACAGATCGGATTAAACAACAACATATTCCCAATAGAAATGTCAAAATTGTGACAAACAGCTATTTTATTTATCATTTTTTTTCTTTTTCATTAAAAAAATTCATCTTATATATCAGCAGGGCAAACCCATCATTTTTCTCAATTTGCTCAATTCGAATCTTTCAAAAGAAAATTAGAAGGTAATGGAGGAATTGTGAAAATAGGGTTTGAGTCTTCTTTTCTTTCATTAATGATGCACACCTTTTAAACTTAGGTATATTGCTCTTATTTATAATACTAGTGAGGTCCATCCTTTTATAATTTAGGTTGAATTTCTTTCCTAGTTCGAATAGGATTAAATCTCTAAAAATAAATATAGCTAATAGAAATAACTAAAAAAATAAAATTCTATAGACAGTAGGTTTCAAATTCTATATTAACTTTGATTTCTGTTGCTCTGTCTCATTTTTCAGAGATTAGAAAATAACGTCCGATCAAAGTCTTTTTCAAAAAGCAAAGTTTCAGTTTGATCAGCCTGTTTTGGGCCCCGACGATAGAATTTTGGTCCAATTTAACCCTTTAGGAGGTTGATCCAAAGTTGTAGATCTTTTAAAGTTACCCATTTTTTTAAAAAAATGTTTCTCAATTGGGCATCATGTGATTATGTTATAGTCTCTAAAAGTTTGTCCTGCGATGGTTTCCGATGTAGCGGATTTCGCTTTTGGACCCTGTCTAGCCCTGTTTGTAATGGTCAAAGTAGTCTGCATCAAGTTCGGAGATTCTTTTGAATCAAAGCTCTCCTTGTTTAGGAGATATGGTTCCTGCTAAATTAAAACTGAAGGTGGAAAAACATCTGTTTCTTTATCTTGTGGTCGAACCATTTGGTTTTGCTTGGAGATGGTTTTTGGTTTGACTTTTCTTTGCTCTTGGGTCTTAGCGAACCACTTGCTCTGCTCTCTTGCATGTGGACTTCATGGTCAATGATGACTATGGTGACTCCTCATCAATCTCGATTTTGGTAAATTGGTTAGTGGAAGCAAGAATCATGAGCTTGGCCTGTTATAAATACTATAACATTTTTGTACCATCATCATAAACTTGTTGGAGGCATTAACAAGTTGCTTCGCTTGGGCAGTAGTCGCAAGATCGATGTTACCTTATATTCTAGAGGCACTGATCATAAACTTTTTTCCATCCTTTATGAGATAATACTTCCTCAGTTGCTTGTGGAAGACTGTATCTCGATCCCAAAGGTATGAGCTCTCAGGGATAACATGATAAATATTCAAAGGAACTACTTCATAAGTTACTCATCAATATACCCCTTAGTTATGGCAAAATTGAAGGTATACTACTTGGTAATATTCAACTCAACATTCTTTTGAATCGAACCAAGAGGATAAGGATATGGATAAGGTTTAGTTTGCAAGCCTAGCTTCTAAATCAAATTTTTACGGATAAGGTTCTTTTGGCTTTCAGAATCTACAATAGTCTCAATAATACTCTGCTTCACTTAGATCTTCAAATGGAAGAGTTTCTCTTGCACCTCTATATTTGCTTCAATTGTTGTTGTAGGTTTTCTTGTCATTAAGCTTATTTTGGAATTTGTTTGCTTAAGCTTGGGAATCTTCTTAACCTCTACAGCATTGAGAATCATCTTTCCATTCTTTTTGAAATTATCATCATTCTATTTCTTTCTCTTTGGATATAGCTCGAGATGAAGTTTCCAACACTTCTTGTTGTTTCCATGGAGGTTATAATGATTGTGATAATTTTTCTGAGTCGTCTCGGCTTGCTTCTTACCCTTCTTAGGTTGATTCTTCTCCTCAATCCTTATGGACTTTATGCGGGCTTTACCGATATTTTCAACTTTGAAGAGTTTCAACTCCTTTCAGATGCTCTCATGGAGACCTCCAATGTACTTCATGAAAACTGTATAATTGTCGATGGAGATTCTGAGTGAGATTGCTTTTTTATGGATCTCGGTTATAGACAAGCTGATCATACTTCTATCGTAGGTACTGCCATTTGATCACCGATCCTCCTCATAGCCAATTGGGTAGAATTACTTCTTAATTAGGCTCTTGAATTTGCTCCATGTCAGATTAGAAATGTCATCGTTCCTCATGTACGAATTTCACCAGGTTAGAGCATGGCTAGAAAGCTTGAGGTGGGCATATGCTGCCTTTTGGATACTAGAGTATCCATAGATAGTAAAGTAGGTCTCTAACCGGTCTTGCCAGTTATATAGCCTTTCTACATCGACAATCTTGTTGTATACAGGGGTCTCGATTCGAGCTTCAATTTTAAACGGCTGAAGAAAGATTTTATGTATATGTAGGTTGCTCATCCTCCTTTCTAGAAGGTGGATCTTTATCTTTAGATATAAGAGATATCTTCGCAACAGGAGTTATTGGTGCTTGTGTTGAACGTATGACCAATTTGGAGATGATCTTGGTGAGTTGGGCAATCTTCACTTCTAGCTGTGTGAGACATCTCTTTGTCTCATCATATATCGAGGAAGAACTAGTAGTCATACTTACCTTTATCCTTCAATATACTTGAAGCACGAATAACCCTTCTCCTAATTGCTTATATTACTCATGCATTTGGACTATGAACTAAGACCCTCATAGATGTTGTGGATCGATACTCTAATACCAACTTAATCTGATTTGGGAAGAAGGAAGATTTTTCTCAACCCATTCAACTCGAATATCTTAAAAGAAAATTTGAAGATAAAAGAATTGCCAAAGTAGGGCTTAAATCTTTTTGTTTCAGTGATGATCCACACCTCCTAAATTGAGATACATAGCCCTTTTTTATAATACTAGTGAAGTCCTCCCTTTTACAATTTGGATTGGATTCCTCTTCTAGTTCGAATAGCACTAAATCTCAAAAAAAAAATGACTAATAGAAATAATTAAGAAAATACTAAAATTGTATAGGAGGTAAATTGCGACTTCTACATTAACTTTACCTTCTGTCGTTCTGCCTAATTCTTCACTGATTGGAAGATAATGATTCATCAATTTTTTCTCGAAAAGAAAAGTTTTGGTTTGACCAACCCATTTTAGGATCTAAATGATGGAATTTCGTCCCTATTTAACCTCCTAGGAGGTTGATTCAAAGTTATAGATCTCAAAAAGATACCCAATTGTTTAAAAAATGATAATCTCAACCGGGCATCGCATGATGAAGTTATACCCTCCGAAAGTTTGGCTTGCAATTTTGCTTTCTGATATGGCGGATCTCACTCCTTGATTCTGTCTTGCTCTAATTATAGTATTTAAGGTGGACCACATCGAGGTTGGGAATCCTCTTGGATTATCCGAGTAATACAAGCATCATCAAGCAGTCTTCTATAAGCCTTACCCACATAAACTTTATCACTTTTGGTATCTTCCCTTGATTGAGGATCAAAAGTGCGTATGGAAGAGGAAGTGATGTAATATGTTCAAGTATGCCTAGAGAGGCAATATTGGAAAGAAAAGCAAATTTGCAACCCAATTATCCAAACCTTAATTATATCATGAGAAACTCAATCCCTCACATTAGAATCATCAACAATTAAAGGTACAATCCAAGTCAAGAACATCCTAAGACATTGGAACATTGGAGAGCCAAGGTTTATATGGTGCAATAATATTCCTAGTCACCAATATCATATTTGAACAACTAAGGGCTTGTTTGGGCAATCCAGTAGGATTGAGTTGAATTTCCTATTAGATCTGTGGACTAGGAAATCCATTGGAGAATGACCTGTATCAACCCAACACTTCTAGCCCAAGTCTTGTGGAAAGGAAAAAAAAAATTATGGATGTTTTTTCCTTCCTACAGACTAATAGGCTACAAGCTGGAATTTAGATTGGGAATTAGGCCTTTAGAAAATACAGGTTGGGTAAACTAACAGGCTCGATTCCTGCAAAAAAATCCAAACAGGCCTTTAGCAATTTTTGTACTTTTGCAATGGGTGGCCTTCCAGGCCTAAGTGGATGCGGTTAAGACTTAAGGACTCCTTGAAACCAGATGAAAGGTATTTTGAAGAGAGAACTTTGCACCAGAGGTTATGTGGCTATGTGATAAGTTTGGGATCTTGTTTCCCTATCAAAGCTTTCTTCCAGAAATCTTACTTTTATTGTCTAGGCAACGATGTCCTCCAAGTCTAGGAGGTGGAAACCATTGCTCGTACCTTTATCCTAGAGGAATCTTCTGAAAAATTTAGGAATTCATCTGGAGGCTAAGGAATGTGATGATATAGCAGATAAGATGGAGCTGATTAAAGTGGCTCTCCATGCAAGATTAAGATGAGACAACTTCCAAGAGGATAGTCTAGATTCAAAGTTTGATATAAGGTCAGAAAAATGAATCTCAAGAATTCTTTCATAAAAAAGGAAGTGCCTTCGAGATAAGTCTAGTTCCTATTAGTCTCCTTGATACTCAATTTCCAAAGGAGGGCCATTCTTCGAGGAACTGGCAGGCAAGGAAAGAATCAAATATAAGATTTGTTGAAGTTAATTTTTCCAATTTCCATCCGAACAAGCTACAAGAAGACTTTCCACTCAAGAAAAGCTCCAATAAAACTTGAAATTAAAACCATGGCATCACAATTAGCCTTTGTATCTTGCAGAAAAGTAGACAATTATCTGCAAAGATTAAATATCAAATTGAGAAATCAGATTTGCAGGGACAATAGCAAAAGATTAAATATCAATAACCTCTTATTCTCTCTAAGGAGATTATGCCGTAGAAGTCATGAAAGAACCCTATAGCAAAACAAGAAGAGGTATGGGACTCTAGGACCCCTCATAGATGATTTAAAGCTAGTTGGAAGGTGTGCCACTAAATAGGATAGAAAATCAAGGTTGAGTACTACAGGCGAGTATCACCAATCAATCAGCTTGAAACAAAACCCGAAATGGCTTATCGTAGCTGCAAGGAAAAAAAATCCATTCTCATCTTACCACATATCCTCTTCGTGTCAATCTTGGCCACAACCTATGTTAAAGACAAATGGATAGCCTACTGAATGCATGATCTTTGGACCCAAAAAGATGCTAACCTAAATACTTTCATCTTTAAGAGAAGAATTCTATTTAGATGAAATCACTCCTAGTACGAATGCCCAAAGCATTTCTAACAGTTTGGTAAGAATTTTCTAGATATTGCTCTAGAAGCTAGATCTAAGTAGCTTGTAAGCTAAAAAATTGATTATAAACCTTCAACAAAAGGGAAAAAGGTATTACATCATTAAAGGTAAGGTGTGAAGAAGACACATACAAATATAAGGTAGGATGAAGTGATTAAAAACTTGCAATAAGATATACAAATATAAAAAAATTGAACAGCTACCAAAACATCTCACGAGGGGATTAGATCTAGTAGCTAGATAAAGAGGGATAAGTACAGACAACTTTTCATGCAAGCAATTTATAATTTAAAGTTGATAAGAAACAACAACAAACTGAAAAAATTTCGTCTACAAAAGTAAGATCTCAAGAAGATATATGCATAAATAAGTGATAAAAAGTTTTTTGGTAAAATTTTAAATATGAAAAAGTTACGAAATTGTGTCAAGAAGATGGATACATGATTAGATTGACCAAAATAATTTTAATAAGATATGTAGGTATAAAAAAACTTTTAGGTAGCAAAATACCTTGTGACGGGATACCTCTAAATTGACATATTCATAATCAACTAGGAAAAAAATTATAAGAAGTCCTCAACAAAAATATTCCATTAATAAAATTAGGGTGTCAAGATTCAAGAAGAGAGTACATACAAATAGGATAACCAAAAGTTATTTAATAAAATTAGTCTTTCCTTGACTATTTTTTATGTTTTACTATATTTAGAGAGAGGAGAGAGGGAATGCATGTGTTATTTCATAGATTGAGAAAGAGCCTTGCACCAGGGGCTCCCATAATTAATGACAAGGGGGTTGGATCTTTTTATGAGAAAGAGACTGACAGGCACTTTATCTTTTTTATTTTTATTAAGGGATAGCCACCACGCCATTCTATCTTGGAGATAGATAGTCGTCACTCATTCTCGTGATATGCCATGTTTGACATCCAACATGACCTTTCTATTTCCAAGAGGAGCAAAGCATGCACCGCATAGGATCTGAAAGCGGCCAATATTTATAAAATAGGCTACAGTAGGAGACTCAACTGCCATCTTGGCCAACTTTTATTAGCTTGTAACAATCTCCTTTTGGTAGCATGAAATTTTTTGGCATCAAAATCCCACAAAAAAGATTGTTAGAAGGTTTCAATGCACAATATTTCAATCAAGCAACCTTAGTCTGGAGCGCGTAATTGTATCCGGCAACTCTCTATTGAACAAGGAATTGAAAAACTGACAATCAGATTCATGAAGTTATTGTTCTAACTTCATCAACAAACGGACAAAGAAGACGTCAAATTCAGATTTTTCTATGCCATGGATTCATTCTTCTATTTCTGAAGAAAAAACCTTTCTTAGTATGACAATATTGTGGAATAAATTTATTATAAATTGGGTCTTTAACAAAATGAAAGAAATCATGATGAAATTATTATTGCTTCTTTAGAAAAAAATGATAACAAATTATTCTGAACAAATTAATTCAATCTTGATCAACCCAAGACCACTATTGAGAAATAGTTGAGATTTAAATTATATATATATATATATATAATACTATTTTTTCTGATCAGATCAAGTTTTAGTATCATAGCCAAATTTCTCTACATATATAGGAAAAAGTCGCTACCAGAGCCATATTATTATCGAGTAGAATTTCAACTTGAGCTAATCCGATCAAATTGGTATCAAAGCTTTGGTCTTCTACGTCTGTGGAGGCTCTAGTTTATGGTCCAAACATATAAACAATACAAGTAATCAAAAGAAGGCTTATTCGTACTTCAAGCACATCGAAGGACAAAAGCGAGTATGGCTGCTAGTTCTTTCTCGATGAATGATGAGATGAAGAGACGTTTTACAGAACTAGAGGAGAAGACTACCCAACTGACCGAGATCGTCTTTAGATTAGTAATAACTTCAGTACAAGCAGTAGCAACTCCTATGACGAAGTTGCCTCCTACGTTTGGAGATTAAGATTCACTATCTAGCAAGAAGAATGAGCAACTTATAGGTACACTATCTTCAACGCTTTAAAATTGAAGCTTGAATAGAAATCCTTATATACGATGGGTCCGTCGATGTAGAAAAGCAAGTTAACTAGTTAGATCAGTTAGACACCTACTATACTATCTATGAATATTCTAGTATCCAGAAGGTAGTTTTTGCCCGTTTTAAGCTTTTCAGCCATGCTCTTACCTGGTATAATTCATATATGTGGAACAACAATGTTTCTAATCAAACATTGAGCAAATTCAAGAGACTAATCAAGAAGCAGTTCTACCCAATTAGACACGAGAAGGATCGGTAGATCAAATGGCAGTACCTACGACAGAAGTGTGATCAATCCATCTCAGACTACATCACTGAGTTCCATAAGTAAGCAACCTCACTTGAAATCTTCATTGACGATTATGCAGATTTTACAAAGTACGTTGGAAACAGTTGAAGGCATTTGCGAAGCCAGGATGAAGGCCATAGGGATTGAGGAGAAGAAATGACCTAGTGAAGGCAAAAAGGGTGACAAGTTCAAGAAAGGTAGAAGAAAATTAAGCTAGAAGGGGAAGAAAAGGCAAGAAGCACATCAACACAACTTAGAAAAATTAGTAGGATCACTGTAACCTCCACAAACACGCTAAGAAAAAGTGTTGGAAACTTCATCCAGAGCTATAGCCGAAATGGAAGAAGTGAAGTATGATGATTTCAAGAAAAAAGGAAAATCAATTATCATTGTTGTAGAGGTTGATGAGTTGCTCGAGCTTGAGCAAGCAGACTCCAAACTAAGCTTGATAGCGAGAGAATCCGAGACAATAACTAAGGCAAATCTAGAGGCACAAGAGAAACTTTTTCAATTTGAAGATCCAAGTGAAGCAAAATATCATCAAGATAATTGTCGGTCCTGGAAGCCAGAAGAATCTCATCTCTAAAAATCTGGTTGAGAAGCTAGGGTTACAAACCATGCCCCATTCACTTTCTTACCTCTTGGTTATGTGCCTTAGTTTTAGTAGTGGTTATGTACCTCAGTTTATGAAGTACGGATTATGAATGAAAGAAAGGAGACTTGAGCCCTACTTTCATAATTCTTCCATTATATTTTAATTTTTTTTAAGAAATTTGAGTTGGGCAGATCGAGAAAATTCTTCCTTCTTTCTGATAGATCAAGAACTTCACATTTTGGTTTTTGTTTCTTTTTTGTCGCTTGCCATAATTTCTCTTTGAGCTTCATCATTAACTCTTCTAGGCATTTCATTCTCTACAAAATAGTGTTTAATGGCATCCTTTCCATGGAAGCTATGTCTTTTCTAACTGCAGAAAGCACCACCTCCTTCGCACTAAACTTGTGTTTGCAGCCTAATTTTGGTATCTCTGAGCCATGGCTTATCACTTTTCCAAATTCAAGCTTAGCTGTCTCAAAATCAACAAGAAAATTAAGCTAAATTTAGGCAACATATTTGTAATATTGCATTCTAAAAAGGAAGCATTTGGAGAACAAACTTTAAAACCAATATGTGGAGATATTTAGAGCATTTAGGAAAAATTCACATAAAGACAACATAATTCAAGACTTCAAAAAAAAACTTGTTATGTCTCATTAAAGGAAGTAAAAGATTGCATGGTATAGTACATGTAAATAGTTATCTCTTCATGTGCACCAGAGATGCTATTATGAATGCATAAATAGGACTACTTTTGTTAGTAGAGGAGATAAGAGATGCTTGGCATTTCTACATTAATCTAAATGCTCTAATGTCTATTTAACTTTTTATTCAGAAATTAACAATTAAATCCAAGGCTAGCTTGACTTCTGTCAGCCACCACTTGCACTGGGGCGAGGTTCGAAGTTTAGAATATGAAATCCAAATAAAACCAATGCCAAATGTTGCTGGAAATTGAACCCGGGGGCGACCAGTGGCTGAGAAGGAGGAACTCCGGCGTGAGATGGCGGGTGGCGGTCCATCGGCGGGCGTCCTCCTCCGCAGAGCCTTCAAAAAGTCGGTGGCCGGGGTTTCCGGCATCGGTCCTCCGATGCCTAAGTCAGAGGGGGCAGATATATAAAAGGAGAGGAAATATATGTCCAGAGTTTCAGAGTCCAGCCTCCTCTAAGATGGAAGGGTTTTCTTTTTATAAAGGGGTACTGGATTATCTTTGACGTGACGGGACGAACGAGTTACCGTATGATTGAGCACGTCGTATGAATTAATGCACGATCGTGTGAATTAATGCCTTGCCGTAGGAGGTCGGGCCGGAGCCAACAAGTCGTCGTGGCTGATCGGACGCAGCCGAGTAGATTTGCCGTGGAGGTCTTGAGATCCGTAGATAGCAGGAGCCATGCGCATTAATTGTTGAGTAAGCCGGAGGTCTGTAGAGGCCATGCGCATTAATTGTTGAGTAAGCTGGAGGTCTGCAGAGGCCACGCACATTAATTATTGAGTAAGTCGGAGATCTGCAGAGGCCACGCGCATTAATTGTTGACGGCGGTGGCAGGGCATGGTCCCTGGCCGAGCTGCAGAAGGATGTGACCGCAACGGGTGGATGGTGAGGTCGGGATTCTGAGGTCGAGAATCGTTGAGGTCGGTCACCAGGTCGAGAGCTTCGAGGTCGGGTGCCTGGCCGGGTGCTAGGTCGGGAGCTCTGAGGTCGGGCGTCCCGAGGGCAGGAGCACTGAGGTCGAGCGCCTAGTCGGACGTCTCGAGGTCGGGCGTCTCAGATCACATGCTGGCGATGTGCTCACATGCTTTGGGGCGATTTATATTCCCCCAACACTACCCCCTGACTTCCGAGTTCGAACCGTTTGCGAGCTCGGGTGTGGGAAGTAGTTGCCTTTATTGCAGTGGTGGGGGCCAGAAAAACTTAAATTATTTTGGCGCTCTGCGCGCTTCGGGGCACTTTTAATGAGGGGAGATGGGGCCACGCCCTTTCGCCCTTCGAGATCGCCTCGTATGGTGGGCTCATAATGAGGCTCTGAGATCTGATGGGATGCTACCTTGATTCCGTATTCGAAACGTCGATCTAGGTTAAATAAGTCATTTCGGTTTTCGGGACCGACACGTGGTATGATCTGGACAGAATACAAGATTCAGTCCCGCCGATCTAGGCCATCGGGAGGATCTATATAAACCCCTTACCTTAGCCCTAGAAAGGTCTTGCTTGGCTCCTTGTCGTTGCTACTCCCCCTTCTTCCTCCATTTCTTTTCTCCTTTCCCAACTGTGACTGAGCCTCCCCGGCGGTGCCCTAGGGCGATTTCCGGCGATCCTCCCCGTAGGTCACCTCCCCACGTTGGCTCGGGGATTTTCCTTCTTCTTCTTTTTTCTTTCTTCGTCCTTCGTTTTCCCTTTCGCCTTTCTTTCTAAAATGGATCCTGGTCCGAATGAGGTCGGGTCTAGCCTGACTGAGGAGGAACTAGAGCTGGTCCGTTCCCGATTCTTTTTTCGGCCTGGGTTTCGTCTCGAGCCTGCGGGGTCGGAGGACCGGGTGACGCGACCACCTCCAGGTCGGATCGGGGTGTACGTTGAGACACTCTGGGCCGGCCTGCGGTTCCCCCTCCATGAGTTTGTGAATGATTTGCTGGTGGAGTACCAGCTCATCCCAGCACAACTCGCTCCGAACTCATGGAGGACCATCATCGGGTTCTTATCCCTTTGCCTTGCGCACGGGATTCCGACCTTGGTAAGTGTCTTCCGCCGGTGTTTCCTGTTGAAGTCGAACCCGGCGGATGGAGAGTGGCTATATTTCACCTTTCGGGGTGGTATGTCACTCTTCCGAGGTGCCCCTTCCTCTATTCATGAGTGGAAGAAAAAAATTTTCTTTCTTTCGTTCGAGATCTCGTGGGGATTTGATCCGAGGTGGGGGCATCCCTGGCTGAAGGCCCTCAGTAGGCTCACCCCGCTTTCGGAAGACGAGCAGAGGGTTCTTGACGCTCTGCATGGTCTCGAGAGGGACATCATTCTGACCGACCTCCTAAGCGAGAAGGCCTTGGTGAACATCGGCTTGAGCTCGGCACGCCCCGAGGGTAAGAGCGGTCGTACTGCTCCTTCATTTCGCTGTCTTTTGCCTTATTTTCTTCTTTCCTTCTTTTCTTACTTAGAATTTTTCTTCTTTTCTTCTTTTTAGAAATTTTCCACATGCCGACAAGCAACACATCCCTCTTCTCCCGACTGAGGAGGAGGGCAGCCGAGGCCGGTGGGGCTCTTTCCGAGCCCAGAAAGAGGGCCAGGTCGACTTCTACCTCTGCCCCTGCTGAGGCGAGGGGCTCTGGGGTTGGAATGTCTGGATCTGTTCGGAAAAGGGCCCCAGCCACCGAACACGCAAGCTCGGGTTCCAGGGGGCGTCAGACTCGACGCCTCCGGCCTGCCCCGCCCCTATCTCTCAACGGGCAGGTCGGCCTATCGTCCGCCTGCGGCGCTTGGGAATCGAGTCGAGCAGAGGCCCTGGGGTCCCGAGTGCATCCTACCCCGTCATCGCGAGTTCGGGCGGGCCAAGTTCATCGGGGGCCAGAGGACGCTCCGGGAGGGGGTTGCTGACCCGGAGTCGCCGATCCGTGAGGGCAGCTCGGCCCTCCGGAACAGTGATGTCGCGCATGCAGTATTCCGCCGCGCGACGCTCCCGGCCAACCGGGCCGAGTTCGAAGCCCTCGAGCTCGGAAAGATCGTCGATCAGACGTACTGCAACGCCATTCGGCTAAGTTGCCTTCTCATTTTGTCTTTAGTTGTCGGTATGTCCTCCGCTTTCACTTACCGTTGTTTTTTCTGCAGCATCTCCATGAAATCGACATGCTGGTATTCATAGCCTCGGGATGCCAGAACGAGGCTTGGCGATTCGAAAGGCAGCTGGAGTCAGCCGAGAAGAGGCTTGCTGAGTCGGAGGCCGCGCGGGCGGAAGCCATCGCGCAGATGGAGGCTACTGAGGTCGGGCGACGATCGGCCATCAGCGAGCTTGAGGAGGAGAGGGCCGCGCATACTTTAGCGAGGTCGGAGCTGCGCACCTTCGAGGCGCGTCTTGCTGAGACCCGCGCTGAAGCTGCCGGCCACAAATACGAGGGCGAAGTTCTCCGCCTGAAGGTTGAGCAGCTCGGGCCCGAGAGAGAAGTGGGCACTCAAGCAAGCCCAAAACGCAGTGGAGCTCTTCAAAAAGTCGGAAGAGTTCCACGACATGTTGGAGGAGGAGACCGTGGACGGATTCCTCCGGAGCTTCAAAAATTTTTGAAGGCAGATGGCGCAGTTCTGCCCCCAGTTCAACCTCTTGGGGATTCGGCCAATATCGGGGGTCGGTGAGGAGAGAGAGTTCGATCTGCCTGTGACACTTGAGGCCGAAGAAGAGGCCACCGAGGCTGAGGTCGAGGAAGAGGTCACCGAGGTCGTGGCGTCGAGGCCGAGCAAACGGCTCAAGTGACTCCTGCTGGGGAAGTTGCCAATGGAGTTCCCGAGACCGTTGGCGAGGCTTCATCTGAGCCCACCGCGGAAGGTCCCGAGCCGATTCCTGTCGAGGACCCCCAGGTGATCATCATGGACGACCCCTGTGCCGATGAAGCCGCAACCTCTTAAGACTTCTTCTCCTTTTTGTCTTTTCTTTTTGTTTTTCTTTTTTGTAAGCGAGGTCGGCCTCCGAGCTTATTGTATGGCCGAACCTCAATTTTGTACTTTAGCAGGACTTTCATTAATGAAATATCTTCTTTTTGCAAATTTATGTTTGCCTTTCTCTTTCTCTTTTGCGTAGTAAGTAAGGTTTTACTTTAGTTGTTCGAGCTAAATTTTCTCCAGTGAATCCCTCTAAGTCTTCGAGCTCGGCTAAGTTCCTAGACTTAGGTTCCGATCACGTTTGCTAAGTAGTTAAGCTTAGCTCCGATAGGGATTGTGTTTAGGCTCCGGGCTCAGACTTTAGGAAAATTCGCTAAGTCTTTGAGCTCAGACTTTGAAGAGGTCTCGCTAGGCTCCTAAGTTTGTCTTCTGGAAGAGTTTTGCTAAGCCCTTGGGCTCGGCTTCCAGATCGCCGAAGCATTGAGCTCGGACTCCGAAGGGGTTCTATTAGACGTTTTGGTTTTACTTTTGAAAAATTTAGCCATGTTCTTAGGCTCGGCTCCTAGGACAAGCTTGTCAAAGCTTTAAGGTCGGGCTCCGAGGAGATCCCGTTAGGCATTCAAGTTCATCCTCTGGAAAATTTTGCCAAGTCTTTGGGCTCGGCTTCCAGAATAAGCTTGTCAAAGCTTTAAGGTCTGACCCCAAAGAGATCATAGACTGAGGTCAGACCATCGTTGGAGCTTTCGTGCTCTTTGGTCTCGAGCTTGGTCGAGGTTTCATCGATCGTTTTATAGTATAAACAGGTAGATGTAATGACATAGGTCCTGGGTTGGGTCAAACCTTTTGCAACATCGAAATCAATCATCTCAGGTTGAGGTAAGCGACTCCGCCCTGTGGTCGGATTTTTAGGGGCGTTCCTCAGCTTGTAGTCTGCTTCAAGCACGCCTACACATCGGAAGGTGTTGTCGTCGTTGGGCGCCACGGGAGGCCGTGCAGGTACAATCCCGTTGTCTTTTCGAGGTCGAGGGAGCATAGGCTCGCTGTCGACTCAACGGGGCATCTCGACCTAAGTCAAAAAATCGAGCACGAGGTCGAGGGAGCTTGGGCTCGCTGTCGACCTGGTGACACTTCCCGAAGTCGAGAAAACTTAGGCTCGCTGTCGACCCAGCAGGGCATCTCGACCTTAGTCGAGGGAGCTTGGGCTCGCTGTTGACCTGGTGACACTTCCCAAGGTCGAGGAAGCTTGGGCTCACTGTCGACTTAGCGGGGCATCTCGACCTTAGTCGAGGGATCGAGGATGAGGTCAAGGGAGCTTGGGCTCGCTGTCGACCTGGTGATGCTTTCTGAGGTTGAAGGAGTTTGGGCTCGCTGTCGACTCAGCGAGGCATCTCGATCTTAGTCAAGGGATCGAGCACGAGATCGAGGGAGCTTGGGCTTGCTATCGACCTGGTGACGCTTCCCGAGGTTGAGGGAGCTTGGACTCGCTGTCGTTTCAGCGGGGCATCTCGACCTTAGTCGAGGCATCGAGCACGAGGTCGAGGGAGCTTGGGCTCGCTGTCGACCTGATGATGCTTTCCGAGGTCGAGAGAGCTTGGGCTCGCTGTCGACTCAGCAGGGCGTTAGATATATGCCCTGGAAACCAATAAGGATGACACATTATTAATTCTGGGACATAATTTTGTACTTGACTATTTATTATTGAATAAATAAAAGGCATCTTTTTCAT
>JAOXJJ010000395.1:4565469-4579514 GCA_025769935.1 Phoenix roebelenii | reverse complement strand
TAAGAGAGAGAGAAAGAAAGAGCGGCTGGTAGGCAGGTGAAGAGAAAGCTAAAAGGAAAAGCATGATACTTGTAGCACGAAAGTACGAGAGGTTCAATTCTATTTCCTATTTTATCTCTTCCTATCCATTTTTCTCCCTCACATTACTTCGTATGCCCATTACTCAGATGTTAAATAATTTTTTGCCCTCCATTATTATCCAAGAGTGAAAGTAAAAGTGTTTTGGGGTTTCACATGAGAAAATAAATCTGAATCCAGAAGCGCTTCCATCCGAATTCGAAAGTAGTGTCTCCCATCACTTCATATGCCCTTTACTCATCATTATTGTATTGTTCACAATCTGTATCCTATGATCCAGTTAGAAAAATACTGTGAAAATCAGGAGAAGATAAGTAGAACAGCAAAACATAGATGGAAATCCAATTTAGGCTTGTGCAATCCCATGGATAGTCAAATCATGTTTCAAATCATGAACAATGGATAGTCTAATCCACTTAATAAAGGCGAAGGGGCCCTTTTCATGCATGGAAGCAATCCACGCCTCTCTTTTGGGTGCACGAACAATAGGGCGCCCTTGTTTCCATATGCATAGGACCGGTCACCTAACAATTAATTTTTTTAGAAAAGTCTCAACTAAAAATAATATTTTATTCCCGCCACTTCATATGCCCTTTCCTTTAACATTAGACAATATCTTAGCCCTATATTGCCCTCCAAGAGGGGAAAGAAAAAAAGTTTTGGAGGTTTTCTGGGAGAAGAATCTAATCCAAATCTAAAAGCTCTTCCATACAAATCTGAAAGTGCTCCTCCCCATGTGCTTCTACATGGAGGGAGAACCGAAATTAAGTGCTTAGTGCACTATATTATTTGACCTATATTCTAATTTTGGGTGCAAAACCTAAGCACCTTAGAACCTTTAGCATTATGCTCGTGCTAGATTTTTGCTAGATAGTTTTGATCATAGTTTTCTTGTGATTTCTAGATCTTTTTTCCCGCATTTTTCGTTTACTCTTATGATTTATAATTGTTCAAAAATGCTAAGAAGGAAGAAGAATAGTGGTGGTACAATAGCTATTTAGATGTATACATTGTTTTTCATCTTTTATATTTTATCTGTTCTTTTTTTTTCTTAAATTTTTTTAAGAAATTGCAATCTATGATCAATCCAACCCCAACCGTTCTACAATTTACAATACAATCATGATATTTACAGCATTGCTACTTGTTCCCTACAATATATATTTGAGATCTACATTATTAAGGACCACATCTTTGCAAATATCAAGTACAGTTATCAATTCTCTTTATCAAATCTTGTGTAAAAGTCAAGTTAACTAGGAGTCCATGACATATATGTTAGCCATTATATTGACTAAAGTTCATTATGCAAATCAAATTTATAGCTAAACTTTTAATACATAATATGCAAGTTCAAAAGATCATCATCAGATATTCAAAATTGTTTAAACAGAATTATATATCATTAATTGGATACCTTTCTCCCATTTTCCTAAACCACCCAATCCAAATACGGCATCACCTGCAAACAAAACCTAATGGAAAACAATCAATAGTTAGAGGAAGCAAACTTTAAGAGAATGATGCATGAAATAAAAAAGCAGAGAGTTAAAACTTATTCATAAATAACCGTATTGAGATGCTAACATAGATATGAAAGAACTATTAAGTTTCAGCAATTACAAATCTAAAAGCATAATTAATGACTTTGCATCATTTTCAGTGCAAAACCAACCCTAACTATTAAGATTGATATTTCCCCCATTACTCAACCAATATGCTATTGGACTGAAATTATCTTAATCATTGAGATCCAGCGAACACAAAAACTGTGATTTAGTCGATTTTATGCACAACTGGTTTTATTATACCATGTATTCTCACCGCAGCATGACACAATTATGTGGAAAGAAATCTCTACCATCTTGATTAGAGAACAAATTTTCCATTTTTCTAGATGGCATTCCCTGCCTTTTGGGAACACAAGGGAAATCGATTCATTTTCATTTCCTCAGGCTAAAATATCAGTTTATATAACTTTACCAGATCTTAATAATAATAATAATAATAATAATAATAACAATATACAGAACAACTAGTAGGAAGCAAGGCTTGATGTACCAGTCTTCAAGTTCACATATCAGTACCTTACGTGATTTTGTATCACACCAATATGTAGCATGTGTCTTAGTGCCGGGACAGAAAAATAGAGATGAAATATCGATGTCTTAAAATGGGTACGGGTACCTAACCAGCTGGATGACCAAATATGTATTGATATGCAGCAGATATAAATCTTTGACAGAAAGCAGGAATTTCAGAGAATAATATAATTTTGTCAGTCAGTGGAGACTACCAAGATGAGTCTACATATCAGTTCATTATAACTGATATGGAGGCTGAAGAATATTAGAACTGTTCTAAAATATCAGGCATCTCATTTTATACATATCGACAAAGATTACAAATATCAGCAATATAATATGGACAGAGTAAACTAAGTTTTTACAACGATTCTACCATACAAAAAAGGTAATAAAAAATCTCATAATAAATCTGAGAACAACAACTTAGGTCCATAATAATATCATCCAAACAGGTGCCATGAAAATCAACCAAAGAAGACAGTGAGAAATATTTGTCGTCGCTGCTTCTCTCTCTTTTTTCAACCCATACTAATATTTTTCAACCGAAATCTCATATATGGTTCTGAGGTTTCAGATATCACGTTAGAATTTCTTGTGTCACCTCAGGGGAGTGGTATCAGAATGTCTCTAAAGGTGGTAACAAGAGAATAAACAAATCAACGAAAGGGTTAACAGAACTCTTTTACCTTGGATTGAGAGCGGAACCGCATCCTGGAGGTCTCCAGCAATGGGACAAGAGAGGAAAGTTTTGGAAGGAGAGCCGCCGGAGAGAATCCATGCTTAAGGGATGAAGCATAGAACGGAAAGGACGAGGAGGGCGGTCGGCGTTGATCCGTTCCCCCAAGCCAGGCGACGACGAGATCGGGATTTGAAGGGGGAGAAAAAAAGGAGGGCGAGAGATAGAGTGAGAGAGAAGAGACACGAGGCCTTGCCGGTCTCCCTTGCCGTTTGGGGACCGAAGCGCCGCTACTCTGAGGCGCTGCGAAGACCGACCTAGGGCAGAGAAGAAGGACAGGGCCAGTTCGCTGAAGGCAAGTTATAGCGTCGGCACGTGAGAGGAATAGGAAGGCCGTCACAGCCTGGGCAAACATATGCTACAGGCACGTGACCCTTTTACGATAAAGAGAAATAAAATAATATGGACCTAAGACATTTATTTGGCTCATAAATGGTTTGATTTGCTGCAAATGAACTGTTAACCGTTCCCCAATCCACAATGGCAGACTTGCAACCCTCCCTGCCACTAAGGAGATATGGAGGGCATAATAAGATCCTTAATATGGTGGCAAACAATATCGAGTTCCCAAATAATGCTCTCGTTAGCACAATCTCGACATGAGGAACTACTTTGAATGGATTATTGTGCCATTCGACCTGAATAATATAGGGATGGCCAATCAAAGTGCAATGCATGTTATCTTCCACAACATGATAGGTTGATTTATGGAAGTTTATGTTGACAATATAGTGGTAAAATCTCATAGCATTTATGGGTATTTAGATTGTTTAGAAAACACATTCCAAAGGATGAGGACCCATAAGTTAAAGATAAACACACTGTATACACTTTTGGAGTTCTAACTGATAATTCTTGGAATTCTTGGTTCATTAAATATGCATCCGGATGGATTGAAGCATAACCATCGCGGAACAAGAAGCGGCTATAAAGATTCCTTTGACAGAGCAACTTCTTACGGAGGTTCATATATAACTCAGCAGAAAAAATTGTTCCTTTTCTTTTTTACTAAAGTTATAGGCAGATGACTTTCAATGGACCATAGAGCACTAACATTTTTTTTTGAAGAGATCAACTATTATCTTTCTATGCCACTTGTGCTAGTTCCACCAAAAGTGGGCATCGTTGCTCAAGTTTTATATTTCAGCTGCCAAGGACTCCCTTCAGAGTTTGATAGCTCAAGAGACAGAGAATGGCTCAACTTGCGAAGAGCTTGACTCATAAACCTTGCTTGAAGTGCCCTGTGGGCATCTCACCATCAAGCTCACTTTAGGTACAAGGGCAGCGACTTACACTCCACATGAAATTTTTGAGGAATATACAAATTATCCAAATATGCAAAATAACATCGAAAACCGATAATCACATCGACCAAACTGTTTTATTATTTATACCATTTACATGTACCAACAAGCAACCAGATTGATACATAGATTTGATGCCGTAATTGGATGGAAGTATTCAATAAATTCTGTTTGGACTTGAAAAAGAACATGCCCTTTTAACTTAGATGATTCATTTATGCACTGTCAAATTAACATAATGTTCAGTCTATCATTTGCTTTGTATCTGATACTATATCACATATCATCCTCAGAAGTTTTAAAAATAGTAGGGATATGGCACCTTAATGCATGATACATTGTTGCCCAACAATGCCAAAGCTACATGACAAGAAAATAACACTACACTGGAATACGGAAAAAGTTGAAATCAGTGAACAAATCACTGCTAGGACAAGTTAGACTAAATCAATAGGAGACTAAGTAATACTTCTTATAATTATTGTGACAGCTAGACCATCCTGGAAACATAAATTTTACTTTGAAGTTCACAAACTAGTGATGCAAAATCAGCAAATGTATAATTGGAGTTGCGCTTTTCAAGTGTTTGCACCAATGAAGCCAGGTGCCAAACTTGTAAGGCTCATAGCCTGCTAAGAAGTTTCATAATATCCCTAAATCATGAAATTGTAGTTTGAAATGCAATAACTGTTTCAAATAAACACAACTCTTTCTGATGTCACATGATACTGAAGTGGGTTATTATCCTTAGAAAGAAATAAGCATCAATATTATCATTCAATCTAGAAGGATAATAATCCCTTACCATGGCTTCTTAATTATGCATATTATGAGAAACCAAATGGTCAATCACTATGGTCAATATTAAAGTAAATTATTACTGCTGCTTTTTCCCAGCAAATTAATATCAATGCATCAAAGGAAATGCTTTTGCTTTAGCCATTTGAATTGTTTGTTAATCATTGCATTGCCAAAATGTGAAAAGTTTCATTTCTTGTATATTGAAATGTAAACTTGTTCCCAGTCAGAGTACTCTGATATAACGGCTATAATCAAGGTCTGCCAAACTGCTATGGAGCCTATGACCAACTCGGTATGGTATGGATCCGTACCGTGCTATTCTATGGGGTACCAAAGTAGGGAGAGGGAGAAGAAGAGAGAGGAAGAGTGAGAAGAGGGAGGGAGAGTGAGAGGAAGAGAGGAGGTGAAGGAGAGAGAAAAATGGAGAGAGAGAGAGAGAGAGACGCCAGGTCGGGGACTTCATTGTCATTATTTTATGTTTTCATCATTGGTTCAAAAGGATGGTGGGCTTTGAGGATTAGGGCCTCGAACCACATGAGGGAGCTTTGAATGGAAAGCTTGAAATATGGGAGGGATTCGTCCTTTATAAATTGAACCAACCAATTGAGCCATGCTGGTAACTAGCTGATCCAGTCTGGTGCGCGCCAAACTGGCCAATTTAGCATGGTTTTGCTGACTTTGGTAAAGTAGTTAAACTCAATAAGCCCCACACTAGCATGTAAGATAGTTGGTTATTGGCAAACCTTAGTGGGTATTAGTCGACATTAATGAACCCATGACTAGTGGCTACAGTAGTTGGTCTAAGTGAATCTTACCTAATGGGTTTGTTGATTAGTGAACCTACAACAACAGGTACAACTAGATGGTCCCTAACTAGTTGGTATTGAAATGAATGTAATAGATGTTTTAAAATTTTCAATGTATTCAAGTATTTTCAAGTGCATCCAATGTATTTGAGTGCTCTTAAATGTATCTTAACATTTAAACGTTCTTAACAATTTTGTAGAAAAGGGGACAAAGCTTGATGATACAATTTGTTTCAAAACAAAGTCATATGGATAAATGTACCTGTATTGGACAAAAAATCCACAGATCAATTGAATTACCTTTCATTGTTTTCATAGAATCATAAGTGGAAGTAAAGGGATCTATATTTTGCTCGCCTCCAATGGTGATCAAGTTGTGTCTAAAATCATCAGTTGAGAATTTTCTAGCATTATTGTATGTTGCTAATGGTAACTCTAAGTAATTTAAGAGAAATATTTTTCTGAACTGGTGGAATTTGCTTCTTATGATCAACTGCCGTCTTAGTAAATCCATCAGAAGCTGCTCCATAAGCATCAAGCTGTAGAACTATTAGCTCTTGGTCATATTGGTCCTCAACCGCACAGATGTTACAGCACAACAATCCATTAGTAACCTCAAGATCAAGAAAGAAATCAATAAAGAAGTTTCGGATTTATAAAGTAAGCAGCAGAATTTATAGGGCTATGAAGTTGTTGCATATGGGATCTATTGTAAATGAAAAGGATAGATATTTTACTTCTTCAACTCCTAGATTCATTCTTATGTCTTCCTTAGCCCCATCCATGGCATCATATAAAAATCCCATTGGAGCTTCAAACTGTTAGTGAATTAGAAAGCAAGAACATTGACAAAAGAAGATATTTTTAAGCTGTCTATTTCCCTAATATTTTTAACCAACATATTTCGATAAGTTAATTAGAAATAAGTACTTGTTCCTTGTTAGCTGGCTAAAAGGTATTAATTCTCTCCCTCCAAATAGTTTTAATCCGGTTAAAACTGAACAAGCATCAAATAGGTGCCTTTTCGAATTTTCCAAAATCCCAAACCTATCAACTTTGGGACTCTTTTGAAGAGCCAAGTAAAACAATATTTGGGAGCAACCAATGCTTTTTGCTAAAAGGAAAATTAGCAAATTTATGTGACAATAACAATTATAGTAAATGGAGCTAACAATTGTCACTATACATTGCCACTGTTAAATACTGCACCTTTAGCAGCAACCTTATGTATACCAATTGCTAATTATTTGGTCACATGAATGCATATTTATATTTCACTTATGGAGAATGTAATCAGCCTATTATGTCCTTTTGGTTCTCTCTTTGCTTCCTTTCTTACAAGGCAATCATTTAAAACTATTATAAAAAAGCCTAGAGTTTAGACTCATGCTTGGAGCATAGTCACCTATATCATGTCCACCGCCAATCTTACAAGTATAACCATGTGGCCATCCATGACAAACTGATACCATCGTACTACGCAGTTAGCACCTTAGATTGGTGGAAATTGGCTTGACGCAGACACCACACCCATGCCAACCATGTCAAGCTTGTTTGAGGTCTCTCCATTTGGGTTGGTTTAAAGTCAGAGCTTTCAACCGAGATCTCGAATATTACAACCCATACCAACCATGTTGAGGTTGCGACGTTAGAGATTTCTCCATCTAGGTTGGGTTGGAGTCGGTTTTCAACCGTCATTGCCAACAGCGAAGCTGTTCGAGATCGGTTTTAGTCGCAATGGAATCAGTTAACAATAGTAACAAACATGGGGTAAAAGTTTTAGAAGTGGTGGGTCTCCAATCTACTTAACTTTTTAGTCAAGTTACTCGAGAGTTGGAAGGACTATGCCATGCACGTTAAGGCAGATTCAGGGTTGAATCACTGAGAGTAGAGTAGGTTATGGTCAATCTGAGTCACATTAGGTCATAAAGGTAATTACAGATGAGTGTGGGCCAAAGAGTCACCCATTACCAACCCCTACCTGCAGTATCTTTATATGTCATAATAATTCTATTTATGGAAACAACAGTGAAACAATTAGAAAGCTCACTCAAACTTATAAATTTAAACAGCTGAAAGAGCAAAGAAAATTAACAAACAATCGAACAGTTACAGCTCAACGTATGAAGGTATAGTTTTCTATTTCTCCATAAAATTTGAAACTTTAACTAGTCTATAATTATATCTTTACAATTTTCTCCTATCTCAGCACATTTCACATGTTAACAAAGTTACATTTACAAAGAATCTCAAACCAAAACTTGTAGCAATACAACAAAATCTTCAATTCCTGACTATGGAGAAAACATTGAACTTTGGTAGCCTGTAATGTTTTGATGTGATGAATCAACCAGACATAAGAACATCAACTGTACGTAGAATGCAATCCAAGAGACCACATGCCCAGCTTCTCTGAATCTCTTGGGGTAGATGATGTCATAATGCCAAATAGTATAGAGCAAGGTTACCATGGCAATTGACAGATTTCAAGATAGCTTGTTGCTTGCACAAGCTCCGATGCTCTCACTAGCAATGACCTGGGGAGGACCTGATCTTGTTATGATTTCAGATTCACTACCATCAATACTAGTCCTTGGTGAAGTGTCTGAAAGTGAAATCTTGGAATCGCCATCCAGGGGAGGATCAAAGAAGAGATGATTGTTCAATACTAATTCTCAAAACTAGATTTACTTTGATCAAGATTCACAAGATATATATGGGCACACCTAGTGCATCACACAGAGCAACAATTTGCCATCCGTCAGCGGATTGCCCATTTTGACAACTTCATCCCCACAAACTACCACCAAAGCAGCAAGCCATGAAATAAGCAATCAATTAGTAAGGTTTAAGTAGCAATATAGATTAATTAAAGTCAGACAATATCACTTTAATAAAAAATTTCTAAAGAGGAACCATTCGTACCACATACTAAAGATTCAACATCAATTCAAAATTCACAAATTAATTAAAGACCAAAATATTTTTTAACAATTAGAATTAGCAAAATGTACCAACAAATTAACTTATGGGAGAAGTGTAACTGGCATCTGATGCAAATTGTTTTCAGCAATCATCCAAAAGCTCTTCATAACTGAAATTACGGAATGAACAAGTTTGTTCCTTCACTAACTCAAAAAACTTGCCAAATATGATTCGCCATAGAATTTACAGAGTATCATTGAGTACTGCAAAAGCCTTCTAAATTTAAACCTCAAAAATGAAAAGTAACAAACATATAACCTCTTGGATGACAGGTCTCCTTGCAAAACATTTAAGAGTAGCTCGTGCAAGGCCTAAAATGGTACATGTAATGTCAAAATTAAGTATCATTTTCAAAAGATATAAGACAATGTGTATTGTTTTCAAAAGATATAAGATAATGTTCATGATATACAGAAATTAAAACATTCTTAGTAGAGTAATGCTTAAACTTGTGTGGTTTCATGATTTGAATTATATAAAAATAAAGTTTTACAACTTTATAATATAATGATTGCATGGTTAGAATGCCTTCAGGATATGACCCGTTCATCCTTATCCATTCAAACAAGGAATCCAAATCCATGTATTGCCATTTTATTTCATAATTTACTTGCCTAATCATAAACTCTTGTTAATAAAGAACATTAACATGCTACTTAAATTGCAAAGTTTCCATTTGGTTCTGGGAAGTAGAAACAAATTAAGAGAGAGAGAAAGAAAGAGCGGCTGGTAGGCAGGTGAAGAGAAAGCTAAAAGGAAAAGCATGATACTTGTAGCATGGAAGGACGAGAGGTTCAATTCTATTTTATTTTATCTCTTCCTATCCATTTTTCTCCCTCACATTACTTCGTAGCCCATTACTCAGATGTTACATAATTTTTTTGCCCTCTATTATTATCCAAGAGGGAAAATAAAAGTGTTTCGGGGTTTCACAAGAGAAGAAGTCTGAATCCAAAAGCGCTTCCATCCGAATTTGAAAGTACTCTCTCCCATCACTTCTTATGCCCTTTACTCATCATTATTGTATTGTTCACAATCTGTATCCAATGATCCAGTTAAAAATATACCGAAACAATCAGGAGAAGATAACTAGAACAGCAAAACATAGATGGCAATCCAATTTAGGATTGTGCAATTCCACGGATAGTCAAATCATGTTTCAAATCATGAACAATGGACAGTCTAATCCACTTAATAAAGGCCAAGGGGCCCTTTTCATGCATGGAAGCAATCCATGCCTCTCTTTTGGGTGCACGAACAATGGGGCACCCTTGTTTCCATATGCATAGGACCGGTCACCTAACAATTATTTTTTTTAAAAAAAGTCTCAACTAAAAATAATATTTTATTCCCTCCACTTCATAAGCCCTTTCCTTTAATATTAGACAATATCTTAGCCCTATATTGCCCCCGAAGAGGGAAAAGAAAAAGAGTTTTGGAGGTTTTCTAGGAGAAGAATCTAACCCAAATCTAAAAGCTCTTCCATCCAAATCTGAAAGTGCTCCTCCCCGTGTGCTTCTACATGGAGGGAGAACCGAAATTAAGCGCTTAGTGCATTATATTATTTGACCTATATTCTAATTTTGGGTGCAAAACCTAGGTACCTTAGAACCTTTACCATTATGCTTGTGCTAGATTTTTGCTAGATACTTTTGATCATAGTTTTCTTGTGATTTCTAGATCTTTTTTCCCTCGTTTTTTGTATGATTTGTAATTGTTCAAATATGCTAAGAAGGAAGAAGAATAGTCGTGGTACTATAGCTATTTAGATGGTATACATTGTTTTTCATCTTTTATATTTTATCTGTTCTTTTTTTTCTTACAAATTTTTAAGAAATTGCAATCTATGATCAATCCAACCCCAACTGTTCTACAATTTACAATACAATCATGATATTTACAGCATTACTACTTGTTCCCTACAATATATATTTGAGATATACATTATTAAGGACCACATCTTTGCAAATATCAAGTACAGTTATCAATTCTCTTTATCAAATCTTGTGTAAAAGTCAAGTTAACTAGGAGCCCATGACATGTATGTTAGCCATTATATTGACTAATGTTCATAATGCATATGAAATTTATAGCTAAACTTTTAATACATAATATGCAAGTTCAAAAGATCATAATCAGATATTCAAAATTGTTTAAACAGAATTATATATCATTAATTGGATACCTTTCTCCCGTTTTCCTAAACCACCCAATCCAACTATGTCATCACACTGCAACCAAAACCTAATGGAAAACAATCAATAGTTAGAGGAAGCAAACTTTAAGACAATGATGCATGAAATAAAAAAGCAGAGAGTTAAAACTTATTCATAAATAACCGTACTGAGATGCTAACATAGATATGAAGGAACTATTAAGTTTCAGCAATTACAAATCGAAAACCATAATTAATGACTTTGCATCATTTTCAGTGCAAAACCAACCCTAACTATTAAGATTGATATTTCCCCCATTACTCAACCAATATATGCTATTGGACTGAAATTATCTTAATCATTGAGATCCAGCAAACACATAAACTGGGTTCTAGTCGATTTTATGCACAATTGGTTTTATTATACCATGTATTCTCACAGCAGCACTGCACAATTATGTGGAAAGGAATCTCTACTGTCTTGATTAGAGAACAAATTTTCCATTTTTCTAGATGGCATTCACTGCCTTTTGGGAACACATGGGAAATCGATTCATTTTCATTTCCTCAGGCTAAAATATCAGTTTATATAACTATACCAGATCTTAATAATAATAATAATAATAATAACAATATAAAGAACAACTAGTAGGAAGCCAGGCTTGACGTACCATTCTTCAAGTTCACATATCAGTACCTTACGTGATTTTGTATCATACCAATATGTAGCATATCTCTTAGTGCCGGGACAGAAAAATAGAGATGAAATATCAATGTCTTAAAATGGGTACGGGTACCTAACCAGCTGGGTGACCAAATATGTATCAATATGCAGCAGATATAAATCTTTGACAGAAAGCAGGAATTTCAGAGAATAATATAATTTTGTCAGTCAGTGGAAACTACCAAGATGGGTCTAGATATCAGTTCATTATAACTGATATGGAGGCTGAAGAATATTTGAACTGTTCTAAAATATCAGTCATCTCATTTTATACATATCGACAAAGGTTTCAAATACTAGCAATATAATATGGACAGAGTAAACTAAGTTTATCCAACGATTCTACCATACAAAAAAGGTAATAAAAAATCTCATCATAAATCTGAGAACAAGAACTTAGGTCCATAAACTTATATCATATCGGTCTATGTTATTAGCGGAAATATCATAATAAATCTGAGAACAACAAATTAGGTCCATAATAATATCATCCAAACAGGTGCCATGAAAATCAACCTAAGAAGACAGTGAGAAATATTTTTCGTCGCTGCTTCTCTCTCTTTTTTCAACCCATACTAATATTTTTCAACCCATACTAATATTTTTCAACCGAAATCTCATATAGGGTTCTGAGGTTTCAGATATCACGTTAAGATTTCTTGTGTCACCTCAGGGGAGTGGTATCAGAATGTCTCTAAAGGTGGAAATAAGAGAATAAACAAATCAACGAGAGGGTTAAGAGAACTCTTTTACCTTGGATTGAGAGCGGAACCGCATCCTGGAGGTCTCCAGCAATGGGACAAGAGAGGAAAGTTTTGGAAGGAGAGCCGCCGGAGAGAATCCATGCTTAAGGGATGAAGCATAGAACGGAAAGGACGAGGAGGGCGGTCGGCGTTGCTCCGTTCCCCCAAGCCAGGCGACGACGAGATCGGGATTTGAAGGGGGAGAAAGGAAGGAGGGCGAGAGATAGAGTGAGAGAGAAGAGAGACGAGGCCTTGCCGGTCTCCCCTGCCGTTTGGGTACCGAAGTGCCGCTACTCTGATCCGCGGCCTGCGAGGGTGGCGCTTATAACCCAATGCCGCTTCGAAGACCGACCTAGGGCAGAGAAAAAGGACCGGGCCAAATCGCTGAAGGCAAGTTATGGCGTCGGCGTTTGCTAAGATGCTGGGGCACGTGAGAGGAAGTAGGAAGGTTGTCACAGCCTAGGCAAACATATGCTACCGGCACGTGACCCTTGTATGATAACGAGAAATAAAATAATCTGGACCTAAGACATTTATTTGGCTCATAAATGGTTTGGTTTGCTGGAAATGAATTGTTAACCGTTTTGGAATCCACAATGGCTCATAATGGATTCGTTTGGTTCGCGAAAAAAAAAAAAAAAGTATGGTCAATAAAAAAGTAATAAAATATCTCTTGTTTAGTTGGAGTTTTTAAAGAAGAGAGATGGAAAAGTTCTTTTTTCAAAAAAATGTAATTCCCACGTTTTATGAAAAAGTCTTTCCTATGAGAAAAATGGAAAAACTACTTTTCCGTAAGGCAAGAATCAAATTTTTTTTCTTCCAAAAAGCCCCTAAGCTATGACCGACCATCGCGATCCCTCTCCTCAAACCCTCCATCGTAAAAGCCCGCTCATCTTCCTCTTTCCCACTTCGCTCTCTCGATCTCGTGGGTGTTAGCTCCGATGAAAACTTTAGGAAGAATTCGACTTCTACCGGTCTCCTCTTGAATCCAAAGAGGTAAGCATAATTTCTTTTCAATTTTTTTTTCCTGCAATCTGTTTTTCATGATAGTCAGGTTTCATCTCTCCGATTCGATGTTTTCCTTCCGATTTCGGAGTATTCTGCAAATTTATGGTCGTAGGTTGATAAAGATTTCCCCTCTTTTTTGTTTTATGGAATTCCTAGTTTATGGTCGTAGGGATTTTCTTTCTCGTTTTGGGGGGTTCTGGAAGGGTTTCTTGCCCTGTTTTTTGTCTAACCGTGACCAAAAGGAAGCAAAAGCCGGGAGGATTTTTTGCCCTATTTTTTGTCTAACCGTGACTAAAACGAAGCAAAGGTCGGGAGGGTTTCTTGCCCTGCCTTGTTTTTTGTCTAACCATGACCAAAAGGAAGCAAAGGTCGGGAGGGTTTCTTGCCCTGTTTTTTTGTCTAACCATGACCAAAAGGAAGCAAAGGCCCCATATAAAAAGGGAACAGGAGCTGGCTACGAGTCTTCCCTCTTGATGGAAGGGACGTGGAGAGTTTCCTGGCCTTAATAGAGTCCTTGGGAAGTTGGGGACAGTAGTTTTGTTTTGGGTGGAGAGAAAGAGAGAGGAGTCCTTTGGTTGGCTTGATACACGTCTGAAGCCACTCTTATCTTTCATCCCT
>JAOXJJ010000395.1:4522099-4537568 GCA_025769935.1 Phoenix roebelenii | reverse complement strand
TATGTAAATATTAATTTGAACGAATATTTACATAAATTTCAATAGGTAGTGGATATAAATATATATATATATATATACACACACACGTCAATGAACACTTTATTTTTTAATAACCCCAACTGACCTGGAGTTTCATACGGACAATCCCCTTAAAACAGTAAACACGCTCTTGGTAGTTATCAGATTGGCTGTTAGATTTCAATCTAACGACGGGATAACTTGTGATGAGCTTAGATTTTCAATCCAACGGCGGATCTCTTCGTACCATAAATTAGAGTTTAGAAGCCAACACGGCTCCGAGAATCGGACCGCCTTCAACTTTCCCGTTCTCTCGTCTATTCGCCCAACTCTCTCGAGCAGCAGCCGCAAAACCTCCAATACTCTCAATTATTCTCTTCGAGGGCCGCCGCCACACCGCTGACCTCCGAACCATCGGTCTCCGCCGCTGCTCCCGCGTCCTCCACCTATCTTGAGCAACGCCTCCGCTCTCCACCGAGCCCGATCCTCCGTCCGGCGGTCGACGCCGCGCCGCTGATCATAAAAATGCCAGCTTTCGTGGCCGATACGGTGGTTCTCTAAGGCTGATCCGGCGGTCCCTCGCCTCTCTGGAGCAACAGCCCACCAGACCACCACCCAGCCCCAGTCTTCCATCCGACGGCTCGCTGCTGACCTTCGAAACGTTGGCCTCCGTGCTTGATCTGGTGATTCCTCGCTTCATCCTATATGAAGAAGTGATATTTCCATTCCCCCGCTCTGTTCTCGAGATATAGACGAGCTGGGTGAGAGCTCGAGCTCGGCTCGATTTACGCTTGAAGACTGATTAAGCCGAGGTCGAGTTAACTGTCTGTGGAATTTGGATTTACTTTTAGCTCTGGTAATTCCATTTTCCTTTCTTTATATCGTTCTTTGATTTATAAGTTTCTGTTGCTGTTAAGGCTTAAGATGGATGTGCGGTTAACTATTGACACAATTTGCAGGTTCTTTGGGTGGCTTGAGATTTTGGGCTCGATTCATACGCACATTTTCCATTCTTGAAGGTATGAAAGACAATATTCTGGTGGAAGTGACACTTTACTTGCTACCACTAATTTGTATATTTCCAATTTCTTGAACACTAATATCATAATGCCTTAAAAGGAAGTACTGATTGCAGGGTGTCGTTTAGATTCAGTGAGTATGAGTAAACTTCTAACATATATCAATCTTTTACATCTTTTATCAGTAAAAGAAAAGGGATTTTTGGGGATCCATTTAATTAGTTAAAGGAAAGAATGCTAGATATCCTGTTTGAATGTCATGCTGCTCATGCGATTATGGAATACTACTAACATATATATATATATATATATATATTTCTAACAATATCAACGAACTAATTAAGAGGTGATCTGGTGCATTGAGTAGATGAGATTGTTGAAGTATACGAGCTTAATAAGATTATCCATTTCCTGCTGGTTCGATGATCATTGCATTCAAATATGGCTTTGACCAGCTCTTTGCTGGAGATGCAAATCATCTTATTTAATTATGATTTAGTTCTTCTATAACATCTGTCTAATAGTCTGAGAAGATTTTAGTTGATTGTAGGGTGCCTAAAAAGGCGCAATTTGGTAAAACAAATACTGGATGGCTACTTCAATTGAGGAATACATTTGGCCAGCTGGTTTGAGATTTATGATTCTCTTTTTTTCAGAGTCCTAATGAGGCAAGGGAAGGAGGTTGGTTGAGTCTATTTGAAAGGCCATTGGGGTCGGTTTCTGGTCAAATATGTATTTCTAAATTTGAGCATGAAAACTGATAAACAAAATGGCTGCAGGCTCTTCTTCTTCTTCTTGTTTCCTACCTTTCTTCCTTTTCTTGTTCTACTTCTCCTCTTATGTATTCACTCTTTTTCTCTATTCTTTATTCAGCTTGTCTGTTGCATTGATAAGAACACAAGAAAATTACTGCCTTTTCTGAGTTCTGAAAATCAGATGTAAATAAATGTGTTGTTATTTCTTATTTCAAAACAATTTTAAACCCAAACATATTGGAGAATCATAGTGGGTATCCTAGAACTTCAAAGGGGCTCCATCAGGAGATTATCCTATTAATAGGTTCTGCTGTATAGTTGTATCAAACAAAGGAAGAAATTTCTTATTTTTCTTTAGCAACACCAATAATCTACTTCACAACATGTTCAACCTAAAGTTCTTGAATTTTCCTGAAGAAAAAGTAAGTGTTTTTTTTTTAAAGCTTGCCTCTTTCGATCATGTTGCTCGCATTATTAGTGGCTTAACATTTTTCAAATGATTGTTGGAAGCTAGCAATATAGACTGAGATCAAAAACGTAATCTGACTTTGAGATAAATCCTTGGTTCATTTCAATTCATGAGCTGCTGAGCTATGGAGAGGAGAGTAGGGGGGTCAAGGGAAATAGAGGGAGGGGAACTGGATGAGTGATGAAGGTATTGATTATGGTGGCCGTAGGAAGGTGGGATTGAGACTGGCAGTGAGAAGGGAGGAGAAGAAAGAGCGATAAGGAGGGGTGGCAGGGTGTGTACATCCTCTCAATCTCATGACAGGTGTCCCTTGGTGGTTGGGCTGTTAAATATTCAATGCAGTGATGATGAGGGAAGGAGGCAAATCTCTCCCCTGAAAGGGTAGAACAGTTAATTTAGAAATTCTAATTGGTATTTTCAGGGTGGTAATATCAATATACATTTTTACATTTATATTTTTTATGACTACTTAGGATTCTGGTCTGGTAATCTTATTTGGGAGAGAACCTAAGCTCATCCTAGAAGTCATTGGGCCTAAAATATCTTGGCTTGGTTCGGCTTTGCTCATGGAGTCTAGAACCTTTGTGCAGCCCTCCGAAATTTGAGAAGGGGTGGATGTGCTGAAAAATGCCCCAGTATAATATAGCAACTTTGTAGTTACTAATTTAAAGGATAGGCATGTTTTGTAAATCTAAAACTAGATCTATAGGTTAAGGAGATCTTTTAAAGTTTGGATGGATAAGTTCAGTCATGCGGTCACATTTCAAAGTGTAGCGGTAGTTGAGTTGATCTTTTTGTATCTGTTGTATGTCTTGCAGGCATATTTTCCTTTGCTATGCATGTGCATGATACTTACTATTGGTTGGGACGTTGAATCCAGCTTAAGGTTGAATATATTTCTAGGATAATATTCTTTCTCATGACAAAGATTTATTAAGCTCCATCATGGTTTAGATCAAGTGGTTAAAATTCTTACATCTCCTGATCAGATCATGTTATATGCCTTTATTTGTCTCTGTATTCTTTTCATAAGACTAAGATAAGAACCACTGAAATGGAGTATCTCTTAGCCATTAATTTTTAAAGGGCCTCATTTTTGTTTTCACTTTACTAAAGTTGCACCTTCTCTAGTCCATTCTTCTTATTTTGAAAGGCTTGTTTGTCTTAGATTTTCATTCAAAAACTCCAATATAACATTTAACTTAGTCCTCATTCCCATAAATCACTATATTATTTGCAAGTATAAATTATCTTGATACATCTTGAATTTTAGTAGTGAGCAAATCTGTATCGTTTGAATTTTAAAGAAAATATGGACATATTGCTGACCCTCAATGCATGCTGATCATGATTAGCAACACAGTTGTTTCACCAAAATTATTTTTGACACTCATCAATGCTTCAACATGGACGCCCTTCAACAGTTTCACTGTATCAGTTATCCACCAGTTCACAATAAAGGCCTGTTTGGATCCAGAAGATCCTATCGTTCTGGTAAGATCTTCCTGGCAGAGGCTTCACTTTTTGGGAGATTTGATCCTTTTTTTCAAGGTGATTTATCTTATCCCTAAGAGATAGGGATTAGTTGTTGCCTGGCTTTGTCAATTTCTTCAATCCAACTTGATTTCAATCTATTGGTAAACCATAAGGACCAGCAGAGAAGATATTCTGGACCAATGAGATCTGCTGGTGTATCCCTAAATGGTACTATTTTCATATGCTTCTTGCAAGCTGGAAAAGGCCATGTATATGTTTATCCCCTCTTCTCCAAATCTATCAATTGCCTTTCTAAGTGATAGTCTCCTTTGTTGGCTTTCTTTGTTCAATTTGGTTCCTTAAGGTCCTTATTATTTATCATAATGTTTCTTCTTTCAACTTTTCCCTTGACTTCATTATGTAGCTCAAAAGCGCAGTTTCAGTATTGCTGATACATTTTGGAACTTGAGTACTATCTCTACTCTTATCAATGGATATCAAAGCTCTTGTCCAATCCTTTGAAATTTCTTTAAACTGGCATAATTTTCTAGAAGCTACAAAGACAATTGCAGGAATGATAAGCATAATCAACATTACTGAAAGAACTCAAATTTGTCAAAGAATATGAAATTGGATGCTTTCTATTGTCATTTGGAATAGGATATGGTTGTTAGAAACCATATTATTGGAATCTGTAGGTGAGGTAGTCAAGAAGATTACAAAATTTTGAGGAGTCTGTGACTCTTGAAGCATAGAGTCGATAAAGTTACACCGCAATATGCATTACTAGGTCAAATTTCTTCAATAGTTGCCTTGTTTTTTCCATAGTTTTCCTTTGTATGATATACTAGGAGAGCTTTTATTTTGGGAAAGAAGGCAGCCTTAGGGACTCCTACCCTAGTAGTCTTAAATCTTTTAGTATTAATGATATTGATTATAACAAATAAAAATATATGCAATTTGAAACACTTGATAGCATAGGGAATTGGATTGTTGGGTAGAACCAGTTGGACATAAGTTTCATCTGATCTGGTGAAAGTGGCTACCGGTCATGTATCTAGTGAAGGCAGCCATTTTTCAAATTCTAATATCTTATCTCACTTTATGATGATGGATCAATATGGTTTCGGGTAAGGAGAGTTTCATCAATCTTTGCATGATTGCGGTCATTCTATACTTAAATTGACATGCAAATGACTCTGAGAAATTGACTCATTAGATAATAGGGGCTTGAAAAGTGTGCTCGAAAGTACACTGTCAGGGTGGAAGGTCTTAAGTGGTTAGGGTTCTGAATGTGGAGATTGCAGTAATATATGTTTTTTGGTCTCTCAATAATTTAATATTGACTGAACTAAAGAAAGGTCATCAAGGATAACTAAGAATAAACACTGTATTATCTGCAATGTACTATGAGTTATTTTAGACAATAAATCGAGTACTTTTGACAGGTTCCTCTGTAGGTTAATATGTTTTACATTCAAGTCATGTAAGTTTAAGTACCTTTTATGGTGCAACATAATGCAAGCGATGTAATCTTGTTTATAATATGACCCTCTCCAACACAAGCACATTTAGTTCTTCTGGTATAGGTTGACAGAAGTTGCTTTCATCAGTAAAACCCATTAACAAGCAACTAAAAAGGAATTCTTGGCGAATGCAAATCCATAAGCTGGCCCTGTATGACTGGCACAAAGCTTGATGGTTATTATTTCAGAGTATGGAATATTTCACAGTTTCATTGCTGACCATGTTCAAATACATAAATGGAATTATTATAAAGAGAGAAAAAATGTAATACAACTAATAACTCATAGTTTGTTCGCTTGTTGTAGTTGGTAAGCATATGAAAGTGCAAATTTTTTGCCATACTTTTAGGTTTTAACATCAAGCATCAAATTATTTGCAACATTTGATATCTGGAAGTCTGTAACTGCTGATGATCTTAATTTTTTTTTTCCAAATATCTTATTATATTTCCAGTCATGTGGTCAAAACTCAAGTAGTTGAAACACTGACCGGGCGCTCTGAGCATGGAACAGTCCATGCAGCCATCTCAGCCGTTGATGGGAGTTGTAACTGGTGCTGCCCAAATAGCATATGCTGCTCCTACTTACCAATCTGCAGCAATGATAACTGGGGCTCCAGCAGTAATTGGAGCCATGGCACCTCCTGCACAACCAACCTCAACCTTCCCCACTAGCCCAGCCCAGCTCACAAGCCAGCACCAGCTTGCTTACCAGCAGGTGCAACAGTTCCATCACCAGCAGCAGCAGCAACAACAGCAGCAGCTCCAGGCCTTCTGGGCCAAGCAGATGTTAGAGATCGAACAAGCTGCGGATTTCAAGAACCATAGCCTGCCGCTTGCTCGGATAAAGAAAATCATGAAGGCCGACGAGGATGTCAGGATGATCTCAGCTGAGGCCCCTGTGATCTTTGCCAAGGCATGCGAGATGTTTATACTGGAGCTGACACTAAGATCGTGGATCCATACCGAGGAGAACAAGAGAAGGACACTACAAAAGAATGATATAGCTGCTGCTATAACCAGGACTGACATATTTGACTTTCTAGTTGATATAGTTCCCAGGGATGAGCTAAAGGAAGAGGGCATTGGGATTGCCAGAGTTGCTTTGCCTACCATGGGTGCTCCTGCTGACTCAGTCCCCTATTACTATGTACCAGCACAGCATCAGGTGGCAGGACCAGGGTTGATCATGGGGAAGCCGGTTGATCAAGCAACCACGACAGCAATGTACGCTGCCCAGCCACCCCATCCAATGGCTTACATGTGGCAGCAGCCTCAAGCACAGCCTCAGCAACAACAGGCGCAGCACCAACAACAAATGCCTGGCAGCGGCTAAATGTATGAAAAGGATAAAGAGCTACTTAATGGGTCAGGAATTTTCAGTCCCAAAAAGGAAGGTTGCTCGATGGAATGGCATGTACTCACCTACCGTACAAGTGATTGTTATGATTAGCTTTCAATAGACCTCTTGTTGGTTTGTAGGTCAAGTAGAAAAAAAACCTGTATTTTTCTGACGTGGTAGGGAATAACATTCTTAATCTAAAACTGATATTGGTGATCTCGAGAGGATTTACTGGGAGTGGGGACCATGGTTTTGGATCTTCAGACAGTTCTTATTTGCTCATCGTATGTTAGTGTTAAAGATGGGAGTCGCATGGCATGCATGCAAAAACTTACTAGCTTAGTGTTTGGAGTACCTCATGTCTGTAGTTAGAAATTGGTATAGAATTCGTTTGCAGTAGTCTTTGATCGCTCTGAGACCACTAAATCTATCATGCCTTGTCCCACTACCACAAGTGACACATAACATGCGGCTATACATCCGACAGGGTTCGACCCATAAGATATGCAAGCCCTATTTAAGATATTAATTTCTTTTGGATCTTGCATAACATCAGGCGGTGACTGTTGAATTTGTTTTCACTATGGAACTTTAAATATTTTCGAAATATTTCAGTTTTACTACTACATGATGTTATGCAGGATCCAGAAAAGATTCAATATCTTAGGTAGGCCTTGCATGTCCTGTGGGTCAAGCCTTGTAGGATATGCGGTTGTCTATCACATGCTGCTCATGCCGGTGGGAGAGGATATGAAGGGGGAGTTTTGGATGGTGTTGGATCTCCAAAATAAGGAAAGGGGAACAAGGTGCCCTGTCTTGAAACATGGTGCCTGAGATTAGCTCAGGATTGACCGCTAGCCAAGCAACGGGATCCGATGAGCATGAACGTTCTATGAGTAGCCCACAAAGAGGAGATATAAGGTGAAAATAGGAGAAAGGGAGGTAGCTCTTTATCTTTGTTGACCTAAAGGATTGAATTTAATGATTGCAAAACTTTTGAGTACAAGTATTAATAGTTTGACTTTCTTAGAAATAGAAAAGTTAAGTTTTGTAGAAAGCTCAATGAGTTTAAAAGGTTAGGGAAGTGTAGAGAAACCTACAAGAATAAAATTCCAAAGTTGGAGAAGTATTTGAAGTGTTTTGGGAGCTTCTGCAGTGGAAGAGTCAACCCTAGGTTAAAAAAAGTCCATCCTAGAACTTCAAGAGTCGACTCTAGGAAGCCACAGGCTAAAAATAAAAATAGAAGACAACCATTGCTTCAGAAATCGATTTCAAAACTTCAAGAGTCGACCCCAAAACTTTAGAAGTTTATCTTAGAATTTCAAAAGTTAACCTTACGACTTTAGGAGTCGATCCCTTTACATGTGATAGCTCCAACGACTATTTTTTCAACGAGCATAGAACGTACAAAATAACTTCTAACAATTAGAAATGGCTCTCCAATAGCTTTATAAGTTATAAATGCTTTCAAATTCAATTGGAGGAGTAGTGGATTAAGGAGATTGAGTGGATAAGGAAAAGAAAAAAAGGAATACAAGTCAACCACCATTTTTAGAGCTTCAACTTGAATATTGATATGAAAAGTGACCATTTATAGCTTTCACCCACTTTAAAGAGAGTTTTCAAATATCTATATAGAGAGAGCTTTAACATCTATTTATTGAGTTCCATCATAAAGTCAAGAGCCAGCAAGAATGAAAAATAAGTAAGAGTTGAACTCTATTTACTTGAAGATTCCAATATTTAGAGCAATCAAACTCAAACTACAATGGCATAAATCCAATCTTAATAGAGGCTTTATTTTTTTTTATTTTTTTTTCATGCACAAGATTAGAAAATCTTGCATAGAATTTTTGGTGTAGCTAATATTATGAAAAATTAGGTGCCTTGTGAGCCTTGCCTATCCAAAAAAGTAGCAGGTTGTGGTCGATTAGGCTTTGTTGAACTTTTGAAAACCCAATTTACCCTTCCTTTTGGATTGTCATCTCAGGGAACAACCTTCCAAACAGGGAAGGTGGTGGTCTGATTTCTCCTTGGAATCCAGCGAGGAGAAAGAGACTGGCACAAGGTCGAGGGCTGAGGAGGTTGGAGGAGTTGGTGGATCGGTGGGTGGCTGCTTTGTTGTAGGAAAGATAAAGGGAGGAAGGTGGAGAAATAAAGGAATGGGGGAGATTGATCCAGGTGTTTTCACACGCCTTCACCGACTGTTACGCACTCTGCAGCAGACTCAGGGTCCTCCCATGGATTGCAGCTACGGCCATTCTACTCGAGTGGGAATTAACCCCTTGCCTCATCACCAAGCTATGATCTCGCGCAGCTGGGTCGTTGAGCTCTAGTTGGTGAGTTCGCCATGCGACTCATTTGAGTTGATGCGGAGTCGAGGCTGAGTTTGAGGCTGGGTTAGGGGTGTTACACTATCGCAGCAATCGGAACCTCATTCCTCTCGAACAACCTTCTATTGTTGCTTATCTTCTTGCAGCTCTGATACCAATTTTTTTGCTCTAAAACTGAGGTCGGCTTGCACACTTGAGCTCTGATACTGCTATTTGGTTTCTCTCAGTCATTTGCCTTGCTCACTCGTATAAAGAATATCGCTAATATTGCTGCTCTTGCGTTTTTCCTATTGTTGCAAGTCATCCTCAATGGGAACTATTTTCTATCTAATTGGCTATAGCATCGATCATTCATAGTTTTTGCTCCCGAGTGTATAGAGGACTGTGACCATCCATCATTTTTGAGTTTTTTTAAGAATGTTCGTCCATCAAACAATGTAGGTAAAAGATTGATCACATTTTGGGTCTATTTCGAGGTTACGATAAGCCACTGTTTTCTTTCTTTCTTTCTTTCTTTCTTTCTTTTATAGGATATGAGCCTTTGATTTAGAGAGTTTTGTTTTAATAGTTTTGAATTTTCAAGAAGCTATCAGCAAACGGACAACAAAACCAATAGATTATGGAGCTAGAGAACATGTGCCTGACACATATTTTTGGCCTTGTGTGAAACCTATATCATCAGGATGCAAGCAATTCTCCATCCTGGGACTAGACCAAATATGGGCTATGGGAACAATATTTCTTGTAATTACAAGAACAATCTAAGACTGCTTAAGACTTTTTTATCAACCCAATTATTCTGCAAAGTATAATGCACATCTTGTATTCGTTGATGAATAATTTAAGGAATGCTTATGTAACATAGATTGCTACTATTGTTGATTGTTTGTTATCGTTGTGTATTGTTGTCAATCACTCTGTTGCTTTTCTTGCGCTCATTTTTAGTTCACATAAAGAAATCAGACATTTTATCCTTATATTTCTCATTATTTTATTCATTTTTAGTTGTCTTGAGTTGTTTCTAGATGGTAGGATCAAGGCATCCATGATGCACATTGAAAAATGTGGCTTGGTAACTTTTTACGAGCTGAACCACTCAATTCAATTGGTTTAGAAATGGTACTGCTTGGGTCTGAGTGAAAAAGTTTTAGCTTGGTGTAAGATATCTCCGATCCTACATGTCCAACTCCTCCATTCACGAGCCCATCCAAGCTCAGGCTTGCTCAACTCCATCGCCCCACCACCAACACCTACGCCACAAACCACCACCACCACCCCTCCAATCTCCATCCAGCTGATGTTGGTGGCAAATAACCACCACCTTGAACAGTATTATTTCATGATCATGAACTTGAGGTGTCCGACAACTCTCCGAGGTGATTTTTTTTTTTTTCATTCTTTATTTTTTCCTCTAGTTTTCTTCTCTGATTGTTCTTTTGTTTTCCCCTCTAGTTTTCTTCTCTTATTGTTCTTTTTTTTCCCCTCCAGTTTTCTATCGACTCTATTCATCTGGAGAGAGAGAGAGAAAAAAAAAATAGAGTACGAGCAATATAGCTTAGTAAGTAAACCTTTTACTACCGTACTGGATCAAGCATAAGTTTTTTTATATTAATGCACCATTTAAAAAAATAACAGATATTTTAAAATAAGCATTACATAATACAGTATGATAAAACAACTCATAAAACAAATCGTGTGTGCATAAATCATTTTTATTTCATAAACATATCTCCAAGTTCATTTTGCTAATAAATATATAAATCATTCTTCTTTCATTTAGCCATATCATAGTTCAAACATTACTCATAGATATTCGTGCTACAGTGACTTTATACCCATGACAGGGCTCGTATTCGTAATCGACATAGATTCGTGCTTCGTATGCCAACTTTATATCTATTGGCGGGATTAGTGTTCGTATGGATGCTATCTCCAGATATCGATTTTATTAATTCTAAGAATCATACATAGCTATCTGAGAGTGTTTAGAAAGCTTATATTTCGTAAAACATACATATAAATAGATAAAAAACACTAAATTCATATATCATAAAAAAACTATTTTTATTAAAATATTCATAGAACTATTTTTCATAATAAAGCATAATTTTTATAACACATATGCTGAACTATAATTTTAAAAGAAGTATGATATTTTCACAAGCAAATTTTAGCACGGAAATTATGATCATTTGAAAAAATAATCAGATGTGTAAGGTCTACTTATCTCTTTCGTCTTAAACTATCAAACTTCACAAGGCAATTTAATTATCCCTATTAAAAATATTAAAAGCAAAATTAATTTATGTTTGAATGATTTTAATCGAATAATAAGAAATATGGACGATTAGCTGGATAATAGCATTCGATGATTCTGAGTGGCCAGGCCTGAGTGATTCAATCAATAAATCATAGGGTATAGACTTGATCATGGCCAAAGTCATTTAATATAGCTCATCATCATGGGTTCCATGGACACTTGACAAGGCTGGGTGATCGGTTCACTAGGCGACCCGAATACTATGGCAGTTTAGGGCCTCTTTTCAAGGATCAACTCAGGTTTGTAGATTAGGTCGACTTGACCCAATTCTAAGTTCCTTAGATCTTCTAGAGAAAGAAAGTAGAAAGAGGAGAGAGAAAAAGAGAGAAGAATCCTTCTTCCCATCTTCCTTCTTCCTTTTTTCTCGCCGGCAACAGGTGGCAACCACGATGGCCTGGTTGCCCACCCGACAGTGACCTCAGGCAGTCAAGGGTGCCCAAACCTGGTGGAAGAAATAGAAACAGGGGTGCTCTATTTCGAAAAGGTCTCCGATGATTGTTGGCTCTAATCCAAGGGAACGAGAACCCATAACACAAAGGAATGAAGAGGAGAAGATGGCAAGCTCGTACTTAGGTTCGATGAGACTCTCTGGTGACCTTTCTTGGTGGAAAATGGAGGAAGACTTTTGAGAAGAAAACTTGAAATCAAGAGCAAACAACCCCTATTCTTTGATGGATCTAAAAGGGGAAGAATGGGGAGTCTTAAATAGACAAAGATCCGAGCTTTTGGTATTCAATTAGGCTTGGAACTCAGTTATTCTGATCGCGATCGAAATTAGAGAGGAAGGAGACTTTCAGTCGGAGTCCTCCTCTCCTGATTCATCATGTGTAGGGCATGTGAAGGGCTAGCCTACCCTCCTCGGGCCGGCCCACAAGCCCAATATAAGTGCGTGTCGGTCAGTGGACTAGGTCCTCATATTCTTTTTCTCTTAAAAGAGTTTCGTCCTCAAAACCTAACCTATCTTCATTCTTTAACAAATAAGGATACTTAGTCTGCATCTACTCCATTGTACTTCCAATGTGCAACTTTTAACAAAACCAACTCTTCTATGGCTCAAAACTCTTGACCAATTTGTACTAACCCTAACTTTCTCATCTAAATGATCAAATTCTTAAACAAAGCATCTATAAGAATAACTTTCTTAAGAGAGATGGCAACACATAAAGGCCGGTTCAATTCTTTGAATATGCATTCTAAAAAGGTAGAAACTTAGAAGATGCAAAGAAATAGAAGAATCACAATCAATTGTGCATGAACATTTATAGAGTTGTCTAGAATGATATCTGTCACTATTTGATCACTTGCACTAGCATCCTGCTGGGTCAAAGAGAACACAACACCTGTGCATTTTCTTTTTATTTTTGATCAGCTAGTTTGGTAGGTTTTAGATTATCCTTTTTCTTGATAGGGCAATCTCGTGCCATATGTCCCACCTCGCCCATGAAAAATATACTCCCAGCTTCCTAGGACAAGGTCCACGATTATTTTTTTCACAATACCCACAAGTGTTTAATCCATTCCTTTTTGTTAGAGTTATTTTCTAAGTTTTTGTGTTGATCGTTTTGAGTTCCTGCAAGTCTGAGCCTCTTCTTGTTGCCCCTTTCCTTATATAATCTCATCAAATCTAATTCAACATTTAGGGCTCTTTCTAGCACATTTTTATAACTACTGAAGAGGTGAGACGATAAAAGAGATCAGACAAGATATTTCAGACCCTATTCAATTCTATTAGCCTTGCTGACGTAGATAGGGATGGGAAGGGGAAGGATGAAGATGGGGATTGCAGGCATGGCAATATTTTTTCTCTTGATTGTGACTTTGGCTTGGAAGAAAAAGGGATGCTGAAACGTGCTGAAGATGGAAAGGAGGCCGGCCTTGACGAAGATTGCGGCTCCTATTTTTTCTTTTTCTCTTTGGAGGTTGGTTAGGCTAGGGTTTCTTCCTTGTGGATGACTAGGTTAGGGATAAGGGAGATGGTCAATTGGGTGTGGGAAAGAATCAATTGGGTGTGAGTCGTGCTTGAGGGAATTGAGGGTGTGATGGGATTGGGTTGGACCCAATTGGGGATTGGGTTTGTGGCGTGATTCAATGAATATGGCATGGCTAATTGGAAGAGTCCTAATGGCACTCAAACTCTTTAATTTGGGGCGTGAGAAAAGGAATATGGCATGAGAAAGGAATGTGGCATGAGAATGAGGAAATAACTAAGATGGCGTGGAAATATGAAGAGTTATGGCGTGAGAAGGGAAGGAGTTCTACTTTTCTAAGACTTTCAAATAAGAGGGCATGGGAAGGAAGAGATATGGCATGAGAATGGTAGTCGATGTGGAAGGGGAAGGATAACTAGGAGGTTTGAGTGAAAGAGTCTCATTCTCACACAAACTTCCAAGGGTTGGCATGAATAGGGTGAAAGAGTCCGACCTTCACTCAACTTCTTCCAAGGATCTTGGTGTCACACCAAGGGGAGAAGAGAGGCATCTCACTTCACAAGAGAATTCTCTCAATTTTTCTAAACTCAATTCAATCTTCATTCGAATTTTATTCTTTAATACTTTCTTTATATAGAGTAAGAAATTGGAAAAATTAGAATCTTACAACCAGAATTTTAGGAGAAATCAAACTTCTATTTTAACAAAGACTCAATCATTTGACGAAATCAACTGACTAAATCAACTGACGAAATCAACCGATGAAAATTAACTAAATCAACTAAGACTCCCAAATAACTAGGACTCTCGAATCAACTAGGATTTTGAGCTTGCGCACGCCCATGAAGGATTTTCATGCATGCCTTAGTTCCATTCCTAAATTCAGACTTTTTTGAAACAAGTAACAAGCAAACAACTAAACAAACAATAAAGGACTCTTTCAAACTTTAGGCTGAAATATCTGGACTCAATGTAACATTGGACATGCCCAATATCATACCCAAACTCCTTAACTCAAGACTCTAAATAAATTAGGACTCTTCAACACCACATGGATTCAATGTAATTTGGCGTTAAAACTCTAGAACCCAATGTAACTAGACACGCCCAAGGAAGAGGACTTAATCTCCATGTATGCCTCATGCTCCAGCCCATGCTCCTGCATCAATTTTCTTCGGCTGAGAAAGAAGTCGAGTTAGGGTTGGCTTGAAGATTCCTAGCCCAAGTGAACTTGGGTTGCTGCCACTATGTTGGACATGTGGGTGTGCTAGGATCCACCATTTGGTGCATGCACGGTGCGGGCTGGTGCACGTCGAGAGAGTCCTGGCAGAACTGGGACTCTAGGCTAGTGTGCTAGCAGGCCGCTAGCTGGATGGGCATGCATGGATGCGGGTCTAGTGTGCACGGGATGCGGGTCTGGGCGAACATTGGGAGACTATACTGCGTGCGACTATTATTGCTATTGTGCTCGTCTGCAGCCTTCTGTGCGGGCGCTGGGTGTGGCACCACACATGGTTAGATGCTTGCTCCTCTCGGCTTCTACTAACAATCAGATTATCCTTCTTAAAATCAGAAGGCATCTCCTTTAAATTTTTAGAACCGACTTCCTTAGCATCCGATGCGAACATGGCCCCAACTTCATGGCTGATCTCCTCGAATCACCTCATAAATAACAACAATTGGATTACTTGACTTTCAGGCTTGAAATCAGCAACCCGTAGTGGCTTTAAGACTATTTCTTTTATTACCATGAATCGGAGAATAATAATTGGAATGGCCATCATACTTCACCTGTCGATCATACAACCATGGTCTTCCTAGAAGGCTATGGCATGCTTTCATGGGTAGAACATCGCACCATACTTCATCAAAAAAAATTCTTGCCTAGTCAAAAACTAACTAGGCATCTCTGCTTCACGAAAATAGAAGTATCGTTAATCCAACTTACTCAGTATGGCTTGGGATGGGGCTTCGGTTTCAACTTCATCTTGTTCAGCAATTCGTAGGAGATGATATTCATCCCGCTCTTGTTGTCGATGATGAGCTTCATTGCTTTGTTCTTGTTCTTGACATGGGTGTGGAAGATGTTGGTACGCAGCCAATCCTCTAAGTCCTCACCTTGCTTGTGACCTGAAAAGACCCTACAAACAACACAGACTGGTAAATCTGAATCTTTTAGTTCCACTGCGTCGGCTTCTTCCTCATTAACTGTGGAGTGATTGGTTATACTCCTATTTGATTTTGATGAGCTCAAAGCACTTGAGTATGTTTTATGGTATACTAA
>JAOXJJ010000395.1:4479200-4511559 GCA_025769935.1 Phoenix roebelenii | reverse complement strand
TAGGATGGTGTCTATATTTTGCAAAACCAATTTTTGCAAAAGGATCCTAGAAGAAAACACTTTTCTTTCTTTTCCTTCTTCTTCCTTTTCTCCCGTATCTTCACTGTACGTCCGAGAGCTCGGACGTCGATTACAGAGGAAAGGAAGAAGAGGTCACGTCGCCGGATATGGATGCTTACCACCGGAGAGAGGATAGAGAGAGAAAAACCAGTTCTTCTCTCTTCTTCTTCTCCTACAGAACTTTCATTTAAGCTTCTCTGTTTCGTGACTTTTATACACAGACAGAGACTTCAATCTTCACAAATCCACTCTAGTTTTTCTCTCTGATTCACTCATAATTCATCTGTTAATCAAGAGGAAATGGTGGCCTACTTATAGGCCAATGCTAAGAGGATTTAATTGGAGTAATTGACTGCCTTTACGAAAACATACGTTATGAATTGATAATGTTCGTTTCAAAAACAAACGTGGGGAAAAATAGTAAATCCATCCGATAATAGCCGGATTTCAAAAATTAAATTAAACCGGAATGTAGCCGGTTCAAAAACTGGACATTTCGGTCCAGATGGCAAGTCGAACGGAGTTCGGTTGGTGATATGGTGCGGAGATGAAGCTAGGAGGAAGAAGGCTCTGTTTTCTCCTCCCAAGCTTTTCTCCATCACGGCTCGCAAGAAACCTTAAGGGTCCATGGGAAAAGAGAGTTAAGGGTCCATGTGAACTTTGGTCCATGGGTCCATGGGTCCACAGGTTATTAAAAGTTGGATTGGGTGAGCCGGTTCAATTAAATGGGTTAGCCTAATTGATTCACTTGGTTCTAAACCAAATTGATAGCCCAATTGAATGATTTTTGACCCGAAAAAATTCCACATGAGTCCGACTCATGGGAGGTTTAATTGGGTCCAGTCTCGGCTCGATCCAAGACCGACTTAAATCAAAACAAATACAAAATTAAATCCCAATTAATTCGTAATCGAGCCCAATTACACTAATTGACACCCAGTCAAACCCAATCTCAACAATTGAGTCATGATCATGTTTAATTACATTAATTGAAACTTGATCGACCCTAAATACATACTTAATTAGTTATTCATCCATGAAATTTAGCATGTACCTTATGTTCAGTGCTAGCTGAACATAGACAGGACCAAATTTCAAATAATCCATAATTTTAATTCTTAATTAAATTGGGTCAAGACCTTCCTACTTAGCTTAACTAATGTGCGTGACTCCGATAGGTTCGAACACTAAGCCGGTAGTACTTGGACTAGTCCATACACTAATCGAGGTGACCATCTAACAATGATACCTGACGTCTGGATAGATCGAATATGCAAAGTAACATTCAAGAACCTAGACGTATGGTTACTGCATAATTCATCCCTATGAGCATCAATGCTCAAGTTGACCTCAGAGTGGACTATCGATCTCTGGGTCCGGTCATCCATAGTGTATTTCAAATAATCAAATCAAGTGACCTATCACTTGGTTTACCCTAGCCAAGGTTTTACTGAATTGAAATACAGCGAGACATCAACTCTTATAATCTGGAGCAGTCAATCCCATCTTGATTCATACACAAACTTCGTGAATACTTGATTGCACCCAGCATCCTTCCGATCCCTGAATTAAAAATTCAGATCGTCCGGTGCCTAAGTACGGTGAGTTGCTTGCAAGTCACCGTGACAGTCTCAGGTCTAAGGGGTACTTATGCCCATACGCTTTGCTAACTAACTTCCGACAGTGGAGTGCTACGCAGGTGAGTCACTGTTCAGTAACGATGTACTCCTACATCTCACCTGTATGTCATACATTATCTTCACACTTCTTGGTTTAAGAGGACAACTAACTAAATGGCACACAATGACCTATACTTGACATAGCTATCGTCCAATTGACAACTCATCATTTGGTCGCGAACTGGTTTAAGGACTAAATGATAAAACCTCCTTTATCCACTAAATTAGTCCTAAGGACTTCATCACAATACACAGGAGTTCAATTTGAAGATGTAACACTTGTGATGAATAGAAAAATGCTAGAATAAATTTTTATTCATTTTAATAAAATATATACATACACCAATTTCTTACAATTAAAAAATTGGCTTTGGGACACAATTCCCATCAGTTATCCTATCTAGTTATCCCTTTTTCATCGCATAGTTTCTTGAAGATACTAGTGGCTATGATTAGTTTTAAGAATCTTAATGTTCTTGTCTAATTGATTCTTAACAACCTTGAATAATGTCTAAAACAATACAATAGTTTTGACTTATAGGAAATCAAATAGATATGACTATAATGTGTGAAGTCATCGATAAAATATAAGGCAAAATTGTTAATTCCATGGTTTCAACAGTTTACTATTTGATTTTGACGATAACAAACAAATAAATTTAATTCATTATTATGATTATAGCAAATGAACAAAAATTAGGAATTGAGATCTCTTTTGAAGGCAAATGCTAGAATTCTGAACGTGTGTTAGTATTTTTGGCATAACTTTTTATTATAATATAATATTCATACAATTCTTGTTGATATGGAAAGAAGCCTTATTTATCTAAAACTTTTATGTTCAATATATTTTTAAATTTGAAAGTTAGCTTTGAGTAATAGGGTCTGCAATCTATCTATCCATAGCTGTAATTCAGGCTGATATATATTTACTCTTTTAGCCGTAACATTTCAACCAAATATCCTTTTGAGATGATTCTTATCAGGTTGGAAAGATAGCTTAAAGGCTACAAATTTTATATTTAATATATTTTCAAATTTAAATGTTAGCTATAACTAATAGGGTCTGCAATCTATCTATCCATAGCTGTAATTAAGGTTGACATATGTTTACTCATTTAGGTGCAACTTTTCAACCAAATATACTTTTGAGATAATTCTTATCAAGTTGGAAAAATAACTTAAAGGGCTACAACTTTATCTCTAGCCAATAAGTCAAATTCAACCTTTTGATTTGTTAAAAATGTGCTATAAAGTAAAAAATCAAAGTTGACCCGAATCTGCCTATATTAAATGTGTTGAAAAAGGATTTCCAAAGCTTCAAATTGTTTCAAATGGAAAATGGCTTCTGAAGCCTATAAAAGGAGGTTCATACCTCATATTGCAGCAAGAGAGTTATCTAGAGTTTGAAAGGATTGAAGAGAAATTAAGAGAGAATTGTGTTTACAAGTAAAAGACCTTGAAATTGAGTGTAGTGCTTTCATTCTTATTATTTTGATAAGTATTGTAAGAGAGTTGTTGAACTCTTGTTAGTTTGAGTGATAGAGATGATTGTTAGAAAAGATGGTACTCTAGATAAACAATACAGTATTTGAAGGAGTAGATCAACACAAGGTTAGCTCGGATATCATCAAGTGTAAAGGTTACTTACATCCAGAAGACAAGCGGTTTGTAAAGCTTTAGATAAGTATAGTAGATTAAATTTCGAAAAGGAGTTCCGAAGAGTGGATGTAGACTCACAAGGAGACCAAACCAATATAAGTCGTCGCGTAACACTTTTCTTCCCTTCACTCTTTACTTTTTCATACTAAGTTGTATATTTTTGATTATTACTTGCTATGCTTCTTGCATCTAGTTTATTTCATTAGATTTAAAAAACTTGAGAAGATTTGCTTTTGTTTCCACAAAATTTTATAAAATCCAATTCACCCCCCCTCCTCTCGGGTTGCCACTCCAGGCCAACAATACTTTTGACCTACAGAAAATCAAATAGATATGACCATAATGTGTGAAGTCATCGATGAAATATAAGGCAATCCTTCCCTCATATTCATTAGGCCAAAGATGTTTGAATGCATAAGCTGCAAGGGCTTGCGAGTCTCTTTGCTTCATCAAATTATTTTTTAGTTATTTTTTCAGTCAAATTGATCATAATAGGCAAGTTAGAATTTGCAACTGAGCCAAGAAGGCCTTCTCAAGCAAGTTTGTTCATTTTATCTTGCCCCATGTGCCCTAATCTAGTATACCAATTAATAGAATTATTATATTCAAAATTACTAGATGAGACAATATAGAAAAATCATCCATTGGCATTACTAGAAATGGAATGTCTCTAATACCATAAAAACGATCTAACAAATATATACGACAATCATAAGTAGTTCCCAAAGATAACTTAACACAACCATTAGCAAATTCAAATCGAAGATGAATACTAGGACCGGTGCAAAGACAATACTTCACTAGACATTGGGTGGATATAAAACATCATAGAGATACAACATGCATCCATTATGTAATACCAGCTTATAGGTTTCTATCGTTAAGATCTTTGCAGTGGTGTTGTTCCCCATGTGTATCCACTTGGTTCTCACTATGTAGTATGTTGCTGCTGAGTCTTCACTTCAGTCATTTATGAGCAAAGTGACACAACTTACCATAGTTACAAGAGGTCATTTTTTTTCTTATCCCTCTTGCCATCACACTTTTCTCTCTTGCATTTAGCATTCCTAGTCTTCTTGGGATTGGTCCGACCTCCCTACCCCATCTTCATGCCCCACCTCTAGTCCTTTTGCACTTAGAGCTAAAATCCTCTATACAAGCTAGACTCCACCAAATGTCTCCCTAATGGGCCTATCGGCCAGGAGATGTTCCACTTTGAGTTCCACATGGTAGCAACATCATCAAAAGTCTTGATGTTCATTATGTGTAAGGTTTGCTTGCATATGCTCCCAAGAGCAAGGCAAGAAGCTAATGGCATTCTGTATATGCTACTCAGTAGTCAATTGGTAGCCTACAATTCTCAGCTCTCTAATTTTATTTAATATGACAGTATGATGCTGCTTCATGGAGTGCGCTAGGATAGCCATTTCTTATAGCCATCAAACTTTAGAGTGAGCTAGGATAGCCTAGTGATAGAGATCCCACCATACAAGAACTTAACAGCATCCCAAACTGCCATTGCTGACCCGTGCTTCTCAAGGTGCAACATAATATCATTCCTCATGGTGCTCAGTGACCGGATTCTAGCAACATGGTCCTTTCTTTTCTCCGCTTGATATGCTTCCTTGCCTCGTCTATGATGCAATAAGGTTACTCAAGCTCTTGCATTAGTTGTGTCATCATTTCTAGCAAGATTTGTCGTGCCAGCGCCAGAGCCCGTACTAGTTAGCTAGCAACACAGTTCGGTATGCCCCTGTGTTATTCCATGCCGAGCCCATACCAACATAGTAGAGAGAGCGAGGGAGAGGAAGAGAGAGAATGGGAGAGAGAAAAAGAGAGAGGGGAGGAAGGAAGAGAGAGAGGAGGAAGGGTCGTCGAAGGCCTTCGGAGGGCGCCAGAGGGTCGGAACAAGGGCTCCACCCTCCGGACTCCTGTTTCATTCGAAATAGGGATCCATCAGTACCCCTTATTTTATTTAAAAATTTTGAGTGAAGTCGGCCAGTAGCCCTCCCTCCCTCTCCCTCTCCCTTCCTCCCCTCCTCTCTCTTTTCCTCTCTTTCCTTCTCCCTCTCCCTTTTGTGTTGATCTAACATTTTGAATGCTAAAATCATCTCGGTCCATCATAGCATGGCTCTGTATGCCCTAGATTAGGTGGTTTTGGACAATTCCGCATTCCTTGGTTTCTAGCATATCCTACTCCTCTAGAAGATACTAAATGTTACCATGCTAAGCATTGTGATTTCTTTCGTTCACCCTAATTGACATCAGTGACAATGCTCTTGATTGAAGCCCTAATCAATTTTAAGAAACATAAAATATATAGAAAATTAATAACTAGCACAATATACCAACAATATAATTTTATAGCAATTTTTTGAATCAAATAATAATAATCGAATAATGCCAAAGAATCGAAAGAAATGTTGCACATTCTATCAACTCCCGTAAACAAAGTCTAATCATCATTTATCAATTCACTTATACACAAAATCCAAAAATTGAGTAAGAATTCCTCAATAATTATACCAGCCTAAATCCTCTTTCTTAAAATAGCATTTCAAATATGTGCAAAATCTAGAAATTCGACGAGAATTCCTCAATAAGTCTACCAGCCTAAATCTACCTACTCAAAATTGCATTTCAAGGCATGCATTTAGTCACATGATAAGCATACTAAAAACATATTTTTATTTAAACATTCCTCAAAACTATGCAAATTGCATGATAATAATCCCAAGAAATTAGAATATATCACGCCTGGATATTCCAGAGTAGTAAATCTGTTATATAATGAAGGACATGTTTTCACTTTTTTTTTTGAAAAAAATTAAATATGCCTAATGCATGCCAATTTTATATCATGCATTATATAACAAGATTAGAATTCTTTCATATTTTATGTGATATTGTACATACGATTGGAGTTCAGATTATTTTTTTGGAATTTTCTAAAAAAAATCAAGGGAAAATAGAGCATGCCACCCAACTTAACAAATAACTTAACCATAGTCCTTAATTGGCACCACATAATAGAGGCCTGACGGTTCATCCAACCACAGCCGACCAACATTTGTGTTGTGATTTTATTAGTTAAGTTTTGTTTCTATGTGCACTGTAACCCTCCAGACTTGACTAAAGAACACAAGTGTGCCATGTAGGCAACATGACACAAGAATGCCTAGCCACGTTATCAACACTGCTACGCACATTATAGCGCCATGTCATTGCCATGTCAGTCATATGTGGCTAACCATCATCGACACATGGCAGACAAGTCGGCACTGCCATGTCCAACCACCTTAATACTGACTCACCAACATGTTAGCGCCACATCATGGACACGTCAATACTAGTTATGCTAAAAACTTAAACATGTAGCACTTGACATGGGAAACAGAGCATACTTCTCATTTAATCTACCATAAGATGCCACTATATCCATACAATGGCTGTTTCTTCTTTCTCTGCACTTCCCACTTTGTTCTTTTTTGAGCATTCCCGATTGCTGCTGTGATCAAGCAAACCTAAATGGCCTTTAAGTTTGTTCATAGAAATACCATGTATTTTGAGCATATGTACAGTGGTGTTTACGACTTCACTAGGGTTCCTACTATGGGAGTACGCCATTTTTTGCTGGTTTTAATAGATTACTATTCTGATAACGTAATGCCTATCTCCTTAGGGTGAAGTAATGGGCAAATTCAAGATTTTATAAGGCTAAAGCCGAGAGCTAAACAAACAAGAAAATCAAAAAAGGTAGCGAGTATGCCTAGAAATGGTAATGAGTAAAGTACTCATAAAATATGCCCTATCAGTATCCGAACCCATCTAAAATTCTATTACCTGAATCCGTCCCAAATCTAATAAAAAATTTGGCCAAAAACCCTATACTCTTCACGTCAAAAAAGGATACGTCCATCTGGTATCCGAATTTGTTTAATTAATTTTTATTCAGATCAGGTTATCCGGATCAGATTGAGTACCCATTTGGAATTATGAAAAAAAGTAAGAAAGGGTTGGCGGCAGAGGGAAGAACATGGGCATAATGACATTAATATAACTAATATAAAGTAAAAATAAACAATATAACTAATAATACATCAAACTAAAATCAATAATACATAGCAAAGGTTAGAAGTCCTTGAGATTTGGGGTTCAAATCCCCTCACCCCTATCTTGATATATATTTATAAACTTTTAATATATATATATATATATATATATGTATGTATGTATGTATGTATGTATGTATATATATATATATTATAATTGTGTTCCGGTAGCGGGTAGCCAAGGGTCAAATCACAAATTCATCCCACCCTTTAAAGGGTTTTAATTTTAAATCCTAAACTCTACAAAGTTTTGCTGAACAGGTTCTATTAGGGCTTGGGATGGGTTGGATACTTGAAAAAATTTTCCCGACTGCCATCCTAAGCATACCTCAATAGATATGACCTCGTTTTATTAAGAATATGGAATTGTTCATGAGGTTGCTGCTCCTTGATCAAATCGCATGGAAGTATGGAAGAATTGAATTGTTATGGAGATGGTAAACTCCATGTTGCTTAGCTCTGCCTTATCCAAGAACTCGTGAGAGGAATCTTTACTTTTTGCTTGCAATATCCTTAATAGGATAACTTCTAGAGGTAGCGACAAAACCCCTTTTGAACTGTGGAAGGGTAGAACATCTAAACTGATTATCTCAAAGTGTGGCAGATTTGTAGATAAGGTAACAATACCTGAATTAAATAAAAAGAAGATAGATCTGAGATGTTAGAAGCTATCCTTAAAGGTTATGCCAGCAATGTTAAATATTCAACTGTTTACTCACATCATGGAAAATGTACACCAGGAGAATATTTTTTCACCTTGAGGGGATACAAATAAGATTTTCTAGTTTTTATACTAGCCTGTTGAAAAAAGCATTCAAGTTTTCTGAAATTCAATATCTTAGCAAAACAAAGACATAATATGCCTGGAAAACTTGAATGATAAAAAATGACAAAGTTATTGCAAGCTCAGGATACAGCCTCCTATGAACTAGATGTTGAATTCATTCAATTAGTACAAGAGGAAGCATAAGTTCAGAAATAAGACTGCCATGATTGTAAATTGTAATAGTTTGTTAATAATAGTAAACACAAATCTTTCTACGGAACAACCAGAATGAAAGAATCATGGAGGAAAAAAGCAAAAAATATGTATATCTATTATATATATTAATTGATTTTGAGTCGCAGGAGACGAGTGGTGCCTGCAAATAAACTGCCTCCCCGATTATGCTACCATCAACATTAGCAGTGCCATTTTTCTCACACGACAAAAGAGTTTCCACGTTTCCAGCTGTAAGATCTCCGGTGTGCTCGCTGTGGTGTGACTGTAAAGTGGAGTCCAAACATCTCCTTGAGGGCCTGCTCTGGCTCTGTGAGTCCAATCAGTTTAGCCACAAGAGATGCACTCTCTCTGACATGTTCCACATTAGTTTTGGTCCAAAGGCGTTGGGCTAGCTGTAGTCTCCTCTTTTTGGAATTCAAAGCAATTCCCCAGTTGGTGTAAAGGCTCTCCCTTTCCTCTGCTGGGATCCTCTTAAACATCTGTCTGTATAGCATTTCCCTTTCTCGTCGAATATTTCTCAAGCTTCCAACAGCAAAACATGAAAGATTCCATCATTTTAGTTATATAACAGTGCTGTTGAGTTCAAGATACTGGTTAGCACTAGATGGAAAATTACTTCAAATGTGATTTGTTTCTTTCATGAGTTTCCTAAGTCATAAGATGGGAAAGAAAAATAGCAGTAGAGCATGAACACACCTTGAAGCAAGTGTAAGCTTATGACCATCTCCCGCATCTGCTTTATCAAGATTTTCACGAGAAATGGTATTCTTCAGAAAGGATAATCTTCTATGCTCTACTTCCATGTAAATAGAATCTGCCGGATCGCCTTTGAAAAGGATGAAGAAGTAAGTCCGGTGTATCAAGGAAACATTGCATGTGTGCCAAAGCTCAACAATCTCCTGTTGCTTTTTCTCAAATTCCATGTGCCATTGGAAAGGAACTTCCAAGGAATTTGAGATTGTGTCCAAGCTTACATCCTTCACTGTAGTTTTCTCAACTCCAAAGTCTTCACTGGTGGTCCTTTTTGTTTCCTAAAATCATAGCTATGAACGTCAGTTCAACGGTAAGGGGTAGCATACTGCAGTTAGCAGGCATGTAAGAAAGAATTATACTATAATGCTATAGTCAGACAACGACAAAGTTGGAATTCAAGTGGTTTCACAAAGAAAATAAAAGGAAAGAATTGTATGAACCTTAGGAATATGTCCTGGAATAAAAGATTAAAAAGTGAAGGATTTGAACAAAAGAATGTTACAAATAGCACTATGATAGTTCATGGGTTAAAAAAAAATTGAGAAATGTTTGGGAATGTTCCATGAATTATTTACTTAAAGTATCCATATTGAATATTACATCATTGTGATAGAACTGGATTAAAAAAATTTTGATGCTGCAACAAGAAAAGATGAGGTCTCAAATGTATTTTAGCATAGCCATAAATATATGGCCAGCAGACTGTGTTTATGTTGTGTGAGTATGCGCATGTGTTTTTGTGTGCATTTGTTTGTATTTTCTCTTTATTTCCTGAAATCCAACCATGTCAAGAACAAGAATTAACAAAAACCAACCAAACAAATTGAGTATGCTGACTATGCTTTGAAATTCCGACAAACGATTTGTTCAAATTAGAAAGAATTATCATCTCTCAGATATAATATATTGTTTCTGCAACTCCATACTGAAATTACCACTAAATGATCTGCTGTCGTTCTTGCCTGCAGAAAGAAGAATATTCAGTAAATAATCCTCTTCTACCAAGTTCAACAAAAAGACATTCTGGTCAATGAATATGAATGGTATGTATCACTCTGGTCAATAAATATGAAGTGTATGTTAACTAAAATTTTCAGCATTTTGGTTTAATGTCATGAAAATATTATATGAAGTCCTCATATCATGCACAAAATGAAAATCCATGCATATGAAGTAAAAGGTTTTCACTGCACAGATGGTTATGCACACCTGGGCATCAGGAGCTGGTTTCTGATACTGATTTTGAGCCATCTCTCTCAGTTCTGCAACAAAATTACTGATACTGGTAATGCCCTCTTCAGAAGCAGTTTTCATATCCTGTGTCCTATTGAAAGCAACTGTATCAGAGGCCTTAGATGCTTCTGATGAAAGAGTTTCATTTTCTGTGGTGTGCTTTAGTGTAGAAAGTCTTCTTTGAACCCTTTCAGGAAACTCCTCAAGGAAGCCATTAAATGGTGTCTTATTATTTTGTTCTCTGTCCTTGAACCAACAAATTGAACCAGTCATCAGACTTGCTCTGCAACTTCTACTTCTAGAAAGTGCCAAGTCTCTAGAGCTCATTATATCTCTCATTGAGGACCACTGAGATGATTCATCAGGATATTGTTTAACACAATTGTCAACAGTCACAGCCACTAGTTGTCGCTCCGATACAGGTAGTGTGGCAACATCTCCCAGATGTTGTGGTCCATGATCTGCAAGCTTGTCAGCTTCAGTCAGGGGTAGCAGACTATCACTTTCATCAGTCAACAGCAGATTGAATTCTTCATTTTTACTTGCACTTAATCCGTTTATCTCAATACACTGGACTTCCTTGCAATGGTCTTCAGAATCGTCAGATGTGATTTGAGCAATGCCTTCCTGCCTCTGATGTGGCAACAGTCCATTAAACTGATAATGGCTAATTGATTGCCAGGGAGAGATAGCATGCTGCTCTTCTGGTTTGTTGGAAAGCTTCTGGTGATGGTCATTCCAATTACTAGTTCCATATGATGCATCATACATTATAAATCCAAAAGGTGAGATAGCATGCTGTTCCTCTGGTTTGTCAGAAGGCTCTAGGTGGTGCACATAGCAATTATTGATTCCATGTGATGCATCAAATGTTGTAGAGCCAAAATCTAGATTCTGATATGCAATACCTGGTGTCTCAGAAAGTGAAAGAACATCTTCAGACATATTCTGTACATTGGATATCGAGGACTGACTGCATTCATCCTGAGAAATAAAAATAAAAATAAAAGTTTGAGGAAGAATATTTTAATTTATCAAAAACCTAGCTTCAAACTCTAAATAGAAGGATGAATACCCATTGCCTTGAAGCTCGATTATCCCCTACAACTTGGAGCAAATCCTCAAGGCGAGATTGAGCAAGATCTCTTTGCTGCATCAGCTCCTTGATCTCCTTTTCCATCTGGAACGAAAAACATGAATATCTTTTAGTCCAGTATGAAACATTTCTCATCATGTAAAGGAAAGGAAAGTGCCTATAAAGTTATCAAAAAGTAGTTACTTATATATTCTTTTCTACAAATGGTGCATCTACTGTCTATGGCTCATTAGAATGTGTAAAATCATCCTCCTTATGTGTTTACTAGGAGCATTATATTTTGCATCAATAAAATACCATCCATGGGTTGCAAAATGATTGAAGTATGAGATTGAGTACCAAGGTAAGAACAGAACTGATGTCACATATAATATCTTACATAAGAGTGCAAAGTGCAGTTATGAAATTGGACATTTATACATGTGCACTGAGACCATGCATACATTGACATCCACAAGATCAAGAGTTTATTCCATAACCTTTTTAATCTGGACATCCTTCTCACTCAAGACATCCGAAGGAGATGTACAGGAGGCTGATGCTGATCTTGGGTATTTCAATTCACTCTCCAGTCTTGCAAGTTCTCTTTGTAAATGCCTTACCAGTGCCTTGTCAGACATCACAACATTGACTTGTGCGTTGGTAACTACCTCTTTTGCACAACTTGCAAATAAAAGAGTGTTCCTGGATTGTTCGATGTGGCTTCGTGCAGGGCTCATTGTGCAAATAATGGCTGTTCTCGCATTACTTCCCAAGGAATATTGTAATATGCGTGTTAGCTTTGAATCTCGATAAGGAATATGTCCATTTCTTCCCTTGCTGGATCAAGAGAGGTAGGGGTGAAGAAATAATTGAGAAAAATGATACACGTTGACAGTCAATTGAAAGAAAAAGAAAAAAAAATATTTAAGAGCAGCAATGTAGCAAGAAATTTTGAGCAAGGAAAGCTGTATGAGGGCAAGCAATGTATTGAACAGTAAAGAGATGAGATTTCTTCTTGGAATACCATCTATAAAACATAATGAGCTCGATATTACTAAGACAAAAGGAAAAATGGTCAATAGATCTCACATTATTCCCAAATTATTGCAAAAGCATGTAATTAAACTATTGGAAGTTTTACATCAGTAGGAAGTAAACTTACGTAAACTATAGGTGTATGCCTGGACAACTCCCAAATTGGAGATGGTTTTGGTTATCAGATGATCAAAACCATATGCTCTTTCACTGAAATAAAATTTGTGTACATCTTTTAGAAGCGTGCACACTATCTCATGTTTGGGAGAGAAGAAAGACAGAAAGGTACGATCAAGAGGGAGGTCTGAGTTATTGCTTATGCTCAACAAAATTCAACTTCTTGAGATCTGTACTATTATATTGCGATCAATCAAATTCAATATATAGGGTGTGGATCCAGAATACGGTATACATGATATGTAGATCTATTAGCAGGTGATCCCACAACTGGACTCAACCCTCCAACCTAACATCACCGGCCCCACCTTATCTGGACTACCAATACTTGTTTAAATTGATTAGCACGGCTTATGAAATTAAAAATCAAACCCAAACCCAATCAGAAGTTGAATCACACCTAATCAGCATCTGTTCAGTAACTCTGATGGGCTTGAATCAAGTGAAGATGCTAAGGCAGCTACTTAGTTACTTGAAGATTTCAATAGTCAAACTCTTGATGAATGAAATGTCAAAACCATGAGCAATTATAAGTCCAAAAAATTATGGTTGAATCTGGTTTATGCCAAAGTTGTGACCTGACATCTACTTGCAGAGAAGTGTGTTTCTGGTAGTATGATGCTGGGTTTGCATTAGCTTTACTTTCATTTTATTACTTTCATCAGGTCCATTGAGATTCATTTCTTCAAGACCTAAACACCATGATTAGTTTCTTTCCACATAAAATGTATACATTATTTTGGCTTTCTTAATTTTCAAAACTGCAGACCATACATAAGATGCTGTAGGCATCACTGTGAATATTAACTAGGACTTTGTTGAATAAATTTATTCTCTTAGCAAATTCCATTAGTGATTATTCCAAGATTTTCTGCTCTCCGTTTGCAATGCTCAGCGAAGGCGATTCTATCAAAGGCCTCATCACAAGTTAAGTCATTTATTCTGGTTCTTGCTCAGGTGATTACAACTCTGGCTATCCATTGAAATTTATCTTCTCAGCTCTTTATCATTAAATATTGAAGGTAGTCCTTGATGCTTACTGTTCCTCTGAGAACTGTGCTGGTTATCTTTTCAAACCCCTGAGAATGCTACCTTATCAACCCTTCGATAAAGATACTGCTGGTTGATATATTTTCTCTTCAACAACCATTCTGCTAAATCTTATTGATGACAATATTGCACAAATTAGGCACTGTAATTGATCTTGTTGGGATTTGTATATGCAATAAGGACAGTTCTAGTCGAGCCTTGTCGATCTGTTTGGATTAACAAATGTCATTTTCAAACTTCCATAAGTCTAGTCTCACCCATTTCACCCAAAACTTCTAAACTCACTAGTGTTTTGAAGTTTGAACACAGAAAGCAAAATTAAGGATCCCGTTTTTTCTGATGCCACTACTCAACTCCATTGTAATTTGTAAATGATAAAATTATCTTAAGCATTTTTGTCTTTACTCTGTCCCCTAATGGGTACTCCTGACTACAACTGAAGGTTCACCATGTCTAATATGGAACTCCACAAGACTCTACATATCCTTCAAATTTATCCACCAGGGTCCAATTTTACCAAAGAAATACTTGTTTATCTTCTACATCAAATGAGATAAAATAGATGGGAATGCATTATCTCTTGGTGTTCAGTATTTGACTGTAAGGATTGCAAGTGGCAAACTCCATTTATGAAAAGATTTCCTTCACAACATACTTTCAGCATTTAAAACCATCTTATGAATATCAAACATTTCCAGTTATTAATAATTATACAGCTGAAAAGAAGTTATATTACAAATAAAAAATTATGACATTAAGTGATTGTTAATGTTTGTTAGACGTATTCAAATTTTAAATGCATGCTCCTGATTCTTTCCTTTACTTGATTTCTGTTGCAAATATGTTTATTTTGGAAGATCCAAAGGTGGGGGAACACCGATCATCAATTCATCAAGAAAATGAATCAACCAACACCAGATAAAGGAAATAGAGAAACAAAACAGGAACATCACCAACTTGGATAGGGGAGATTTTTGTGGGTGGAGTAGGTGGGTTGGGGGGGGGGGATATGGTCAGATCACATACCTAACCTAAGTAGTTCTGATTTATGGTTGATTGCATCAGAAAATAAAGAAATTGTTGATATATTCAAGATAATTATGTATTTACAAAATACCATCACAATTCATCCTATTTCATTGCTATTTTCTTCATATGTCAAACCAATATATCCCTAGATTTGTATTAGAAAAAAAAACGTAAATAACTTTGCTGAACACATCATCATAATTATATTCTGATCACTAACAATTTATTTTTTAACTGACGTTCTTGAGATCATAAGGTGCCATACCAGGCACAGTTGATACATTATGCCATGCCTATATTGGACAATATGGCAGTTAATAGGATCTTAGGTCTCTATTGATGGAATTTCAAGCATAAGGAAAGAGAAGATAGAACAAATAGGTGGATGAAAGGATATTCAATCACTTTAAGAGTGTAGAAATCCTAAGCCATTCAAGAAAAATAGAGGTTACTTACAGTGGTCACTACATGATTAACTAGTATAAATGTACTAGTCAAATTTAAAAATTGTACATGATAACTGAACATAAGGCACCAAAAAATTTAAAAATACTAAAAATTCAATGCAAGCAAATATAAAGAAAAGATTTGGTGAACCGTGAAGAATCGTGCCGAACCAACCAGTTTGGGGCATACTGAACCGGACTGGTCAATTACCACCATAGTTCAGCCCATCGAATTGATACATAAGCCCTACGACCCTTACAGTCTCATCTTTCCCCTTTGGCTCCCCTAATGCATTTGAAGCCTCGCGAAGCCTTCTCCTCCAATATCTCTCTCTAGGTGAGTTCTCTCTCTTTGTTAGGGTTTGCTCGTTGTTGGATCCAGAGCTCAAAGCCCTCTCTCTCCCTCTCTTTCTTTATCCTCCGGCCTCTCTCTCTCGAAGCCCTCCTCCTCTGGATTTGGATGCATCTGATGGCATCCCATCCACCTCCAATGACAATGACGATGCCTAGCCAAGTGAGTCCTCTCTCTCTTCCTCCCTCTCCTTCTTCCTCTCCCCCCTCTCTCTCTTCCTCTCCTTCCCCCTCTCCCCCACCCTTTCACTATTTCGATAGACCCCATAGTGCAACCCATAATCGACTACTATAGGGATAGATTGATTTCATAATAGTAAATTATAATGCGATTGATTAGACATTTCATCCCAAAAGATCATTATAGAGGTATGTGAACACAAAATACAACATGATAGATATCTTATCAATGAACCCTAATCAATGAAATATAACTAGTGCAGCAAACTAAAGATAACTACAATAGAACAATACAAAAATAATGCTAGTAAACTCGGGTTCTAAGGATGTGTAGATAACAATGATGGTAATGACGATGGGTAGAAATAAGGATTGATGGATGAAGAAATGAGGGCTGGATAAAAGATGGTGATAGAACTAGTTGAATAATTACCTCTGCGAGTTTGGTCCCTCCAATCCAATGAGAATCTTCAGGCCGCACTCCACCAAGGCATCGAGACGAAGGATGACAAGGTCAAGAAGGTGGCTCTAAGAAGAAATAGATCAGAAAGCAGGATGAAAGTGAAAAAAAAAAAGGATTTCTCAGGGCTTCGCCTACGGTGGTACTTACCTTTCTAGGTTTTCTTCTTATTCACTTTTAATGGCTGTTGTTCCTTCTTTTTTATAGGTGCTAAAACAGTTGAACAATCTTCCTAAAATCCTCCAAAACGGTTTCTATAACTTCTCCACTAATCCTTATCCAACTTCCCCAATAGCTCTTATCTTTCTCCCACTCGTCCTTGTCTTCCATCCAACCTCCTATTACTGTTCCATGAATAACTCGGGTCGGGTTACTGTTCTATGAACAGTAACTCGGGTCGGATTACTGTTCACGTGAACAGTAACTTTTTTTTTTGTTCTCTTTTCTAACTTCCTTCCCTCTTCTTCATACATTCAACATACACAATTCTATCTTTAAGATTTTCACCCATCCTCCTCAATTTCTAAAGATGAATGATGGCCGTTTGTATTAAAAAAAGGCTAAGGCTCAAGCAATTAAGTGCAGTAATTCGTGGTTGGGTTAAGCTTCCTATCACACCTAGATGGACCCTTTTTGCTTGGCAATTCTAGTATACGACTCGACTGAAATTTCAAGCCTAAACATGGCTTTGGATGGAAAACACAGAAACAACAAAAAACATAAACTATGTACAAGATGGAGCCCTGAGACTACATCACCCTAATATGGTACAGTACCGACCCACAGTGCACCGAACCAATCGCCGATTGGTATGAGCCTTGGTAGCGATCTGGAAGACGTTGTATAAAATTTTGAGTAGTACTTTGTACTAATTCTAGAATTATGATTGAAAATTGTTAGTTTATGCTAGAAAATGTACATAATTAATACCGGTTGATAGATTATTTTGAACTATTGGGCCGGGAATAATTTATGGACAGTTGCATTGATCTGATATCATTGGAAACACAATATCCCAAAAAAAAATAATAATAATATCTGCATTGGAATAATAAAACAAACTGCATTTATATCTGTCTGAATCATAAAATAATCCATAAGCAATAAGGACAACATGGCACATTACCATGAAGTAGTTTATTTATAAATTTGAAATTAGAAGTCATAAAACTTTAAAGATATATAAGTTATATTTGTTCGCGGTATTTAGCAAATGAAAGATGTGTAAAGTTAAATACTATACTGAGTTTTGTTTCACTTTTTTTTTTTTTTTTTTTAAACTTGGGATTGATGGAAACCTTGTTCGAAATTAGGGAGAGAGAGAGCGAGAGCAGGATGTAACCAAAATCTTTTGTATTGACATAACATGAGTCTTTAACAACTTGGTGAGTTTGCAACCTCCTATAATGACGTATGTTAGGTAGAAAATTCTTTGAAAAACCATGCCCAGATATACAGATCATGCTGTGTCTATAAACAAGTTATTTCAGGTCTTACAATAAGCAGACTTAAAAGGATAAAGATGAGAAAGATCGAAACAAAAGAAATTCAACAACCTTAGCTTGCGAATGACAGTTCCCAGGGTAAGCAAACTTCGATTTATGTGGCAACCTTCTTTCAGCCTCGTCCCGGCAGATAACACCTGAGATGCCCGTTCACTCCCTGCCAAATCAACAAAATTCTGTACCCAAAAAAAATCCAAAATCAGCCTCCTATCTCTTGCTCTCTAATTTGAATGAAAGACATAACAAATCCATAAAATTGACTTCATACCACAGTGGCTGCAAGGCTGCTTGAACTGTCTCTACTAAGAAACTCTCGGGCAGAACTTTCTATTGTCTGCACCAAACAACAAAATAAATAGATAATTTTTTTTAATCTATTTTTATTCAATTAATGAATTAAAAACTGTGTTTCTAAGCTGATTATAGGGGCAGACCAGTCTGAGTATTTGGTGAGATCTGGAGCTCATTTCATTTAAGGAGGTCTCTCCTATCTGTCTCTGAGCTGTAAAAAAAATACAATATGGGTCAGCATACTAAGAATGAGCAGACAAGCGTGATTCTTGAATAAAATTTGTTTCACACCTTCGCACAATGAAAGAAGCTCCTTGAGATGGCTCTGGTCCCTCAGTGTTTCCTCTGTAAGTTTCTCCACAATAGTCCCTCTCTATCAAAAACAATTAACAAACGAAGGATAAATAGAATATTCATCTTATAAATCACCAGCAGCATTCGCTAAGAGCAAACCATTACCTCCGGATCATCAAGAAGTCGAAGAGGGGAGCTATCCGTGCTGAGGAGATCCCTTACAGCTTCATTGTAAATCTCCATGGCTGAAAATTTTAAAACGAATTCTCTCTCCTCATGCTGCAAAAGGAAAACGAAAAAAAATCATCTCCAAATAAAGGAACAAAAGAAAAAGATACTAATTCACAATTCGAAGACCAACTAAAATGTGACTGCAGAGTTGTCATCAGATAACCTTTTCTATGTAGTCATAAATATCTGCGATGCTATACTGTGTTATTCCAGTCATTGTGTATGTCTTTCCACTACTAGTTTGTCCGTATGCAAATATACTAGCTGAAAAAACAATATGCACATGTTCTACATGTTAGATCATAATATTAACAGGAAACATGAGCATGTAAGAGAGAGATGGAGGGGGAGAGAGAGTTGTACTTACAGTTAATCCCACTGACAACTGAAAGAGCAACTTCCTTCGCACCTTCCTCATACACTTGTCTTGTGCTGCTTTCACATCCAAATACTCTGTCTATAGTCGCAGCAAAAAGCAACGGAAATTGGGATAAATGAAGTCAGAAATGCCAGAACGCCATATCATTTTTTAGAGATTTTTCATTCAAAATCATGCTTTGCTACTCTATTTTGGCCTATTTTTTGTTTTGAAAACATAAAGTCGTATCTAGGGGGGTTCAGGGGAAAAAGCAAGGACTCTGAAATTTTTACAATATAATATTCAAACTCCAATTCCTAGATATTTTGCCAACAGAGAACAATTCTTAGATTAGCTTGACCAGCCCCCTAACACACACACACACACACAAAGAGAAAGAAGGGGGGGAGAGAAACCTTATATATCTCCATTCCTGGAAAACTCTGCAAAAAAATTCCTAAGTTCTGTAAACTCTGTAACCTATGCATTTCAAAGACTCACTAGAGAAACCAATAAAACTTTTCAAACCTCAGATCAAACCAGAGCAAAATAAATGCAAGAAATCCACAACACATTGAATTATCTACACCATCAAACCTTCCAAAACAGTGGATAATTCAAACAGCCACATGCAACTCACTCCAACAGGCACATTGAACAAAATAAATTCAATGAATTCGGAGCACTTACCAAATGCATACACGATCGGTAGCATGGATCGCTCGGGGAGGCTGTTCTTGAAGATGATGGAGGTGTTGTTGATGCACTCCCAGTCAGAAGGATCACCCCTCTCCAGCTCCTTGTCATTCAGCGGCCGCACTCTCACAGACACCACGATCCTCTCCTCCCCTCCACCTGCAGCACCACCGCCGCCGCCCTCTGCCTTCACCCATCTCGCCAGCTCATCTCTGCCAACTGCCCCCATTGCTCCCCTCGCTCCCCTGCACCAGCCACCCAAAGCCTTCCACTTTATAATATCAAACCACAATCATAATTGAACTTCCGAAACCGAAAGCAAGAAATATGCAAATCTTAGCACTATTCTTCCCCTTCAACAAACGAACAAAGAAAGCGAAACAGAGAAGAGGAAAGGGAAGGGTGGCGAGCAGGTGTTGAGGTTAAGGAGGAGGTCAGTGGTATGGTGGAAGACAACGTACGACCGAGCCCCACCGGTGTTGCTCGTTATGGATCGCACATTCCATGGACCCATCTGAATCGACGGGCGCCATTCCGGCACTGACCGATCAGAGACCACACAGACAACTAATAGAAGCATAACATTTTCTAGTTTTCCGTTGTTTGCATGCAAAGTTAACATAGAGGAGGGAAGGGCTCCCATTCGTTATACTTCTTTTTTTCGTTTTTCTCTCCCAAGGCCGCCGCCTTGGTTTGGATTCTTCTCCATCTAGAGATGGTCCCCGCCATCTCCACACCTTCCCCACTCCTCCTCCTCCTCATTTTTTTATGCTTTCTAGCTAATAATTCTCACATGGGGAAGATGGAAGAGAAGGTAGAAATGTTTTAAGTATTCTTAGAGGAAGCGAGAGAAAGATAAGCAATGTAGGCCGGTGGTGGAGTTATTTACCTACTCCTCGGGGTTCTTGGTGGGGTGGCTCCAGCGGAGCAGGATTCTGGAAACTCCATGAAAGAATTCTCGCATCCTCGCTTCCTCGAGCCCGGTTTCGCCAGCTTCGAAGATTTTGATCGATTGCTTGCTTCGAGCTCTCTTGGATTTCTTTTCGCTTCTATCTCTCGGACTCCTGGCGTCGTCCGAGAGAAGAAGAAGAAGGTGGAATTCAGATATGGATGGAGTTTTACGATAAAGTTCGATAAATTATTACAGAGAGGCAAAAGAAAGAGAGTATATATTAAAGGGACGTTGGGGAGATCTCGTGAGAGAGAGAGAGGAAAAGAAAAGAGAAGGATTAAAGAAGGAAAGCAAAAGATGTTGTTGGTTGGTTGATGGCAATGGAGGAGGAGACCGTGGTGTTCCTCCCGTAGAGAACAACCGTTTCCTTTCCCTCCCCCTCCCTAGGATGAAATCACTCCTCCTTTTTTTCTTTTTCTTTTTTCTTCCCCTATTTTTCCGTTTCCTTGAAGTGGTAATGAATTTATATTATATGATTTTTAAATTTTATTTTTTTGGCCATTTGCTATTTATGAGCCTGGTATTTAATAGTTTATAAATCCAGAGACTCTGTTTCTGATCTGGCTGTTGCAAGAGTGAAGGGGGGGGGGGCGTTGGGGGTTGGTTTTTATTTTTTTATCAAGGCTGTGAGGCGCGAAAATCCGTGGCGGTTTGCAAGGTTTCCCTCCCAATCGCTGGACGCAATGAGAGCCGGTGGAAATTAACTGCTCCTGCAAGCGAAGGACTCACCAGGTGAGGTGGGGGACGCTCTTCCGGTCCATTACTTTATTAGGTTTTAACTTTAGCCTGCAGCGCATGATCCCGGAATGACGCCTTTCTGACTCCAGGTAATGATATGGTGCACCCGGGCGGACCGCATTTTACGGTCTACCTAGATTTCCATCCGTTGGATGCCAGCCAGCACATGATTTTTTTTTTCTTTTTTTCTTTTTTTCTTTTTTGTGATGCTGTAAACCACCGGTTGTGAAGAAAAAAAAAGAAGAAGAAGAAATCATATATTTGAGATACCACGTAATGCCTTTTACAAAAAAACCACGTATTTTGTGTAAAAATACTCAAGACATCTGCAGGGTAGTCATCATCAGGGCATCTTTAAAAAGAAATTCAGGTCATTACGCCGTTCTGGATGATCTTTGATTCTTTTTTCCTTTAATTGGCATCTTTGACTCCTTCGAGATGATGGAGAAAAAGGTTCTAAGACATCTGAAACATTTCACTGGGGGCATCTGGCGAAAAAAATAAAACACATGGTGGCCCTCCTTCCGTGTGTTCCATTCCTGAAGCCAAAAAAGAAAATGTTCTGAGATCTCGTTGGGGAGAAAGATAATGCTCTTTGAGGTTTTTTCTTCCCTCCTTGTTGTTTCTTAAATGAGATACCATGCCCATGATATAAACTAGGTAATATTTGTATTTTGAAAAATTACAGCAACATCTCTTCAACTTTTTCGAAAATGCTTGCACCATAAATCTTTTAATTTTTATAATTAGTCCCCAAAACTTAATTTTTAGTAGCAATGTAGTCCACCTATCCATCTCCATTAGAATCCATGAAGACGTGATTGTCACATGACATAAGTTCAAATATCATATTTCATTAATACCTTTCCTATTTGGATTAAAAAGGTAAGTGTTTTGGCAGGAACATAAGGAGATCATGTGACTATCATGTGACTCCTCCCCATCCCTCTTTCTTTTTGAACAAGGGTTTTGATTGATCTAGTTCAATTCGATGAAGATAGAGAGAGGAGGAGAAAGCTTGGAGAGACAGAAACCAAAAAAGCTCCACCCAAAACTAGAAGTTCTCAGCTTCGAGCATAATCTCCGACTAAAGCTCTGCCCAAAGCTCCACCCAACGTCAAAGTCTTCCTATCTATTGGAATTGTGAGTTGAGGACTCCATTAAAAACCTCATGGACCCTAGTTAATCCCGAAAGCTGGTTCTATGGGTGTTCCATGTGCGAGGTAAGGAGCTTCATGATTTATAACTAAATTTCTAAGTAACAAGTCTCACAAAAGTCTTCAATCTGTTATGTAGACAAGAAGAGGAAGAAGATGTAGGTTTTTTTTCAGTGGCATGATCCTCCATCCTAACTACATTTCAAAGAGGTGATTAGCAAGTTGATGTAGATAAATAAGAGTTTGGAGAATGATATTCGAGCCTGCAAATCGAGGAGAAAGTGCTTGACATGGTGCCTAGTTGCTTCTTAGGTGGTCATAGAAAATTTGTTGACACTAAAATAGTGTGGTGGAAAGTGGGATGGGAGGGCTAACATGAACAGTTTCACCCTATAAGCACTTGTAGATGAAGCAATTAGGGGAGGAGCTAAGTGCAACTTTTTATAACTTCTAAAATCTAAGTATTACTATTATAAACTTATGGAATCTGTTTATAATATTTTAATAATGCAATGAATGAAAACATTTGCTTTCTGGTACTAGCTATATCCTTATCTCTTACGTCTATAGAGAAGAATGACATATTATAACTTTTCTGACATTATGGAATCACCCTTTAGCCACTAGTTAATCTATATTGCTTTTGGGGTCTAAGTATATATACAGTAAACTTTTAGAATCTAAGTAATACTAATACAAACTTTTGGAGTTTGTCTATAATAATTTAAACATGCAGTACATGGAAATGCCCGCTATCTAGTTTTAGATGTCCTTTGCTCTTATGTTGATATGCTAGAATGCCATTTTTTTATCATAGTGGAATCACATTTCAGCCACTAGCGAACCTAAGTTACTTTTGGGGTACAAGAATATATACAGAACTTTCAAGGTCCAAGTGTAACTATTGTGAACTTTTGAGGTTTGTTTGCAATATTTAATACAGTTGATGAAAATCCTTGCTATTTGGTGCTAGTTATGTCCTTAGCTCTCATATTTATAATAGTTTTGTTATTGTAAAATCACATTTCAGCCACTAACATGGATATTTAAGAGCACTAACAAGTAGGGTTGTTAACGAGCCGAGTCGAGCCGGCGGAGGCTCTGGCTCGGCTCAGCTCGTTTCACAAATTCTCAGGCTTGGGCTCGGTACCGAACTCTGTATTGGGCTCAGGCTCGGACTCGCTTAGCACAGCCCGGCTCGGGCTTGAGCTTGTAAAGCTCATTTGCCCGAGTCCGACCCCGAGCCCGCCGCATCCTCATCCTCATCTCCATCCCCATCCCCATCGGAGAGAAGAACGAGCATCCGAGCTCGATTCGTCATCATCCCTGTTGAAGAGAAGAACGAGCAGCCGAGCTCGGTTCGTCGTCGGAGAGAAGGACGAAGGAAGGAAGGAAAGAAAGAAAGAAAGAAGAGAAGAAAGAAGGAAAGAAAGAAAAAAAGAGAGAAGAATGAACTCATCTCGTCAGGTGCGGTGGCCGCGGCTTCAGCCGCGAGCACTGCCAGCACGGGCAGCGGCTGCAGGCACAGCCGCGGGCCGTGGCCCGACCCTTCCGTGCTAGGGACTCCTCGGCTCCTCCCCTGATTCGTCAGTGGAGGAGGGCTTCTCCTCCCCTCCTCTGTCGCAGTATCGCCGGTGGAGGAGTCGGCAAAGAGAGGAAAAGGGAGGGGGAGAAACGGAGAAGAAAGAGGGGGAGGGGCCTCACTGGTGCAGTGGTGCTGGATCTTTTGAAGAAACCAAGAAGAAAGGAGAAGAGCCCTTATTTGGGCTCGTTTGGGCAAATAAAATTGATTTAAATTTTAAATTGATTGGGATTTAAATTGATTAAGCCAAATAAAATTTAATTGGATTGAGTTCAAATTTAATTGGGACTCAATTAAATTGTTAATTGGACTAAACCCTCATTTGGGCTCGTGAGCTGCTCGGGCTCGAGATCGGGCTCAGGCTCGGATTTAAACGGGCCTCATTTTGGGCTTGGGCTCGGGCTCGTTTGAATAATGAGCCGAGCTCGAGCCGGGCTTTTACCGAGCCGGGCCTGAGCCGAGCCCGAGCAGCTCAGCCCATTGACAACCCTACTAACAAGTTGATACTCAAGCTAATACTTAAGGGCACTATAACTGATATTGTTGCTCAATACTTTTGCTCCATGTATTCTGATACTTAAGGCAGTTTATGAAATCATATTTCAATTTATGGAACCAGTTTATAAAATCACATTTCAGTTTATCAGCTGATACTTAAGTACGAAGTAAATAAGTGGAGCTTGGGACAAATGCAATGTCCTTGTGATAATTTGGGCCCATGGTGCAGGCCCAAACTATACGAGGGCTCGTTGTAAGATAAGCAAAAGAAAGAAAATGGGCATCCAAGGTAGGGGTGGCAAAATATGACCCAACCTACTAACCTGACTCGTGTTCGACCCGCCATAAAAAGGTTTAGGTTTGACCTAAATATGTTCGGGTCGTAAACAGATTGACCTGTTTAACCTATTTATTAATTGGGTCAGATACAGATTTTAGTTGTTGGACCCATTTAACCCGTTTATAATTTGATGCGCATAGTATTTTTTTCCGTGGTCACCACATGGTCCGCATCCTCTTTCGTTTCCCCAATTTTTCCTTCCTCTCTAGTCTCTACCGAAGCTCCATGGTGAAAGATCTCCACCCTCTTCGAGCCCCACCTCTGTCGCAAGCAGTGGAAGATCACCTCCTCCTTAGTCAGCGATCACCCCCACCACCCCATGCCGTCCAAGGACCCCTGAAAGCCCCCCTCCAAGACTCGTCGCCTCACCATTCTCGGCCTCGACGACTCCCGAGACGCCCTTGGATGCCGCTGACCAAAAATCAAGTGGCGGGGAGGACGTTGGAGACGAATAGTACTGGGAGTTTGACGACCTCCGGGGGGGAATCTGAGAGCACGAGGGCGGCGACGAGGGCTAGGGTTAGGGTTTCGAGCCCTCCCCTCTCTCCGTTCTCCTTCTTCGGCCTTCAAGACCCCGAGTCTGCCCTAGCGGCTTAAGGTTAGGGTTCCAGCATCGACGACAGCAGCGATAAGAAGGTACGAGTTCTGCAGCTCCTCAAGGTATGTTTTCTCCACCTCTGTTAGATTTCTATTCTCCTCTTCCAGTTTAGGTCGTCGGATCCATCGAACCCCTCAGAGCTCAACCCTTAGGAGAAGGAGGAGGAGAAGAGATGCTAGGAGTCGAGCCCTCCGTTGGAGTCGTTGTCGTCGAGCTCAAGATACTGCTGCCAGAGATCGTCGTCTTCTTTCATGTGGAGTGCGGGTTTGCAGAAGGATGGGAGGAAGAGAGTAGGGCCGGCAGATTAAACGGGTTAAATAGGTAGGGAATGAGATTTTCTTATAGGTTCAATGGGGAACGAGATAAAAGAAGTTTTTTCTTATTAAACGGGTTAAACAAGTCGGGTCGGATTACCCGTTTAATAAATAGGTCGGGTTCAGGTTGTAATTTTCTGACATGTTTAATAAACAAGTCGGGTCAGGTTTATGATTTTCTAACTCAACCTGCATCTGACCCAACCTATTTATGTCCGATTTGATCCGATTGCCACCCCTTATTTAGGGTGCACAGATTGTGTGTGAGTGTCGCCCATTGCATTTGTACTAAAATTGTATCAATTACCTGTCTTAGAAAAAAAAGTAAAAAAAAACAAAGGAAACGGGCAGGGTGGGGGGCACTAGAGCGCCTCTTCGTTTCTTCTCTCCAACAGGCGACCGAAACCCCTTCCCTTACCCAGCAAAAAAAACCCTTCCCTTGTCTCTCTCACCATCTCTCTCTCTCTTCTCACCGTCTCTTTCTCTCTCATTCTCTCTTTCGCTTTCACGCTCTCTCTCTTGGTCTCACGCGCTCCCTCTCCGTTCCACTCGCTCTCGCTCACTCCCAGGCACTTTCTCGTGTCCTCGCTCACCCTTTCTCCCACCTTCCCTCCCTCCTATTGGAACTAGAAAGCAAGGAAGGGGAAGGGAAGGGCTCTTCCTCACTGCCTTCTCCTTTCTCTTCCTTATCTCTTTCTCTCTCTCCCTTATTCCCTTCATTTTATATGTGTATGTAGCTGTGGGTGCTGGTGAAGGAAACTATACCCTCTTCCATCCCTCTCATTTAATTCTTCTCTCGCCTCTGAGCTAGCCCGAAAGGGGCCCCCACTATGCCATCTCCCTCTCTCTCTCTCTCTCTCTCTCTCTCTCTCCTTGTGACCGGAACAGGGTAAGGTGAGTGTTCCTTTCCCTGTGGTAACGATGGTAGATTAGAAATTGAGACTTCTAGGAATTTTGGATAAATTTTAAAAATTATTTATCGATATAGTTCTAATTTGATATATGTCTGATTTAGGGATAAATAGGTCTTAAAAGAATTTTTGTGAACTGATTAGACTATCTAGTTGCGGCATTTATGAGATAAGTAACCTTCACATAATCAAAGTAATTTGAAATAATATATATAGTTTTGGAAATATATTTTAGATTAATTATTGCTAGATACGTTGAAATTTGCACTGTCTTTTTTTGTGTGTGTATGGTTAAAAATTGGATCAAGCATGAATCTATCGTATTTTTGAGCCTTTGAAGATCCATGATATCTCTGCAATTTGATAATCACGGAGTTTATTAGAATTATTCCAATTAATTGGATTTTGGAAACTTCAGCGCAAGTCTTTGGAAACTGTATGTTGATGTGTGTAAGTATATTGATTTGGAAAACATTGTTTGCATATTTATTATTGAAAAAAATTGATAATTATCCGTCATTGTGGATTTATACATATTGAGCTAAATTTGTATATTGCAAAAATACACTTGACATTATGGATTACATAAATTGAATTTATGTATAAGTATTGAATTCTCAATCGAACTATGTTTTGGATTCTACCAAGAGTTGTACGTTGGCATTTGGCATCATTTCGGAAATTGTTAACATAGGACATACTCCACAGGAGTTAAGTGGAGTACTTTGGACCTAATCTGTAGCAGTTAAGTATGGTACTTTGGGCTCTGTCAGTTAAGTTATTGCATCAAGTACTCATATTTGTTACACTTGCTTGATCTGTTTGATTATGTCTTGGTTACACACTGGGATATTAGCTCATTCTTTTGATTTCTATATTTTTACGGAGCCCGAGACTCAAAAGTGATTGGGTAGAGGATGGGTTTGTGAGACCGGAGCAAGGTTCTAGTTAGCTACTTCAGACCAAACTCTACAATTTTGTTAGAACCATTTCAAATGCTATTATATGTAGACATATGTGAATTATGTGGATTATATTATCTGAATATGTATATTGACAATGTTTTTGGAATCTGAATTATTGAATCTTGAGAATTTCATAAGAATTAAATTTTTTTAATTACTATTGTTATTCTACCTATTTTAGTGGACTATGGACAAGTTATTGCCTTGCATGCTTGTATACGGTGGATTGTCATGTTCCTCATATGTGCCTTCGGATCAGAGGTGTCACAGTTCTGGACTGCTGATACTTAGCATCACATTCTACAGATTTAACATATCAAAGATAATTAACATATCTTGGGCTTAGCAGAAATGATACCAAAGTAACTCTTAAGCTTTAGATACTTAAGTTGCTCATACTTAAGTTTCAGCACCACAAATGGAGTAAATTTAACATTCTACAAATCGAGCTGCTAAAACTTGATCCGATACTTAAGTATTAGCCTAGCATGCTGATACTTAAGCTGATACATATCATAGATGATCAAAACATATCCTAAACTTAGCTATGGCAGATATCACAGATATTTAACCCATCTTCTAATACTGGAGGTCGAACCTGCCCATACTTTATCATAGATGATTGAAACACCATTTCGAAACTATATAATAAATCAAAAAGCATGGCAAATGAACCATCACATAAATGACACCAAGTGTATGTGATGTGCAATGAGCGATATAAAGAATAAGTAAGACTATAAACAAAAAGGAACAAGACACACAATCCAAGCACCACAAATACAAAAGATTTATCGTGGTTTGGTGCCAAATCCAGCACCTACATCCACTTTCTAAGCTTGCTACTTGGAAATTTCAATTCACTAATCGTTCACAAATAATTCAATGTTGGGTACCACCGACCAACTAATTGTAGCTCTCCAAGCTGGTCACACTCCGTTTCAAGGTACGAATCAACTTTTTCAAGTTTTAGCTCAACTAAAACTTATCCCATAAGTACAATGAAATATAATGCAACAATAATCAATAAATACAATCGAAGCTCCTTAGTGAGCAGAAATAAACCAATTGAAAGCCCTTTGAAATGATTGAAGAAGCCTCTTAAAGTCCACTTCAATTGGAAGTGCTCAACAAATGCTCTTGAAGTGGTCGGTGAAGTTGGATTCAATGCTTCTCACTCAATGAATGCTCTTTTAATTCTTCTTGATTTTTCTTTGAGTTCCCATCTTTTTCTCTTGCCTCACTTGATTCACTTTAATTCACTTGATTCACTACTTGTTTTCCACCTTTGGAGGCCTATATATAAAGAGAAGCCACTGAAGAATGATTACTAGCCATTGAAGACTATTGGAGAAGGGTTAGAGTTTATTTAATGCACTCTATTTATACTAAAAAACTAGCCGTTATAGCTTGCCAGTGCAAAATGGTCAACTCTTCTATTCTTTGGGGTCGACTCGTTATCCTCTACGGTCAACTCATGAAAGAGCTGAATTGTGCTTCTTTCTATCTTCTGTTTGTGGCCATTCTGAGGTTGACTCGTCAAATACTAGTGTAGTTTTTCACTTCTCTTTGTTCTTTATCTGCGATTGTTCTGGGGTCAACTCGACTGATCTAGGGATGACTAGTGAATGCATGCCACTCTTTGTTAATATGCCAGGGTCGGCTCATGTTGTCGTAGGGTCGACTCCAGACAATGTCCAAAATTGAAGTTTTTTGTTTTAGCTTGTGGACATTCATGGTTCAGCTCCTAGTGTTCTTGGAATCGACTCCTCCAGTACAAAACTTCATAAACTTGAGTCTCATTCTTTCACATTAAAAGTACTAGACTGATATTTTGTTGGCTTTCTATGAGCGTTTTTGTACACTCCAAATAGATAATTAGTAATTTTTTTACCTAAATATTTTGTATCATCAAAATTAAACCTTTTAGACATACTAACACATTCTATCATTACATAAAAGTGTCGCATTCACCGTTACATTCAACTATGCCATATACCAAAAGTATTAGAAATTGTACAAATTGTGTCACAAACTATATCAAATAGTATCATAAAATAGTGCCATTCAGCTGTACAAAATGGTATCAAATAGTATTAAAAAAATGGTATTGAAATTGTACGAAAGAGTATCAATTCCTCCAAGGAGGCATTTGAGAGGGTTAAGTCTGACCTCTTGAGGCTGATGATGCTAGTGCTACTACCAGTGTCGCCGTTGCTAGTACCGGTGCCGCCGTTGCCGGTATTGCTGCTATCGATGATGTTGTTGTTGTTATTGTTATTGCTAGGTTGGAGCTACTGCTGGTGGTGGTGCGTGGAGCTAAGTGGTGGTGGTGCTGGAGCTAACATTGTTGCTGGTGGTGATGGAGCGGAGGCTGCTGCTGCTCGAGAGGAAAGATTCATAGAGGCTGCTACTACTTTATGTAATGCACTGCTTATTGTTACATGGTGCCCACTCAATGTGAAATGGGAAATGGGGAAATGGGGGTTGGCACTATTAGTTTCCAACTAATCCCATTGTAGGTTCTATGTCTCCTTTGAGTCCTTCTAATATGCTTATGTTGAGGGGGTATAGTTGGATTTTCTATACCCTAAGAACTCAAACACAAGTAAACATGGCATAATATAAAACATAGACTTTTACCCTAAAGCAACACATTTACCCTAAAGCAATATGGTTCTATGCTTTGGGTTACACTTCTCCTCAATTGGTGTGGCCAATTGTCCTCTTCCTTCTTCCATCATTTCTATCATCCAACATCGATCTCAGTTCGGTTTGGATTGACAAAGCAATCCAAACAACGTGTTGAGATACGTCTGTAGGTTTTCCGAGCCCTGTCTTGAGTTTCTTCTTCCAAAACTCTAGGAACAACCAAAGAGGAATGCAAAATTATCTGCTTTGTCCAATGTGTTTTCCGCTGTTATTTCAGGGAGTTAAATAAAAGGGATATTCAATTTATAGACATCCTGTGCTCGGGTACTCTTGGGGCTTGGAACGAATGCCTTTCTAGCCTTCTACGCACTGGGGGAGCCACCTATGTTTGTCTGCGACAAGGGATGGCTCGCTTCATCCTTCAATTCACAAGAATTGAAAGTGGCCTTCAGCTTAAAGATGGATTGGTTGGTTTGAAGAAGATAGGCTTTCTAGGCTAAGGAAGGAACTTCCTAAGTGGAGGATCACAAATGATGCAATGGAGCCATTTTCTTTGGGATACCAAACCAGCCATAGTCGATGCTGTAGGAGGGAATAAGACAAGATAGTTTGGGTGACTCTTTTTCAAATGAAACTAAGGAGGCCACAGAGTGGCTGATGTCAACTTCGTAGTCGGCATTCTTTTCGCTTCCATCTCGGTTATCGGCAACTACTTGTACATCCAATCCATCATTTATATTGATGATCCTATTAGAAGTATGCCCTAGAAGTCAATTTGGCTAACGTATTATTTTGTTCTGGGACATAAATTTGTACTTGACCTAATAATGAATTTATTAGGATGGGCATTCTTTTCATTCATATTCTTATGTGTCCATGAATCGTTCAAAAAATTAATAAGATGATGATGCATATTCTTAAGAGTTGAGAATTTGAGGCATGTGTCATTGGTGATTAATTCCTGAATTGCTCCTAATCGATAGATTAATCACAGGGGATGGTGATTGATCCGCTGAGATTAGTGCACAGATCACTTAGTCAGATGGATGAGTCTTGAGTCTACAGTGTGGGGATATTGGAGTGATTGTGCAAGTACTTATTAGAGAACAAGGGTATTGAGCATGACCATAGCAAGTAGTCACTTGGATGTCTATCCACTTGTTAGTGACTTACTTGATGCTGCAGTTGTATGACAGGTCCTTTGACTTGCAATGCCTCGGTTATTCACAGTGATGTTGCTGTAGTTTGACGAGCACATAAACATGGGCCCTATCCATTTGGATTCTTATAGTGTAAATTGGCTGTAGTAGGTTTATTATAGGAGTAGGGATGCATCTAGATGAAATCTATCGATCTTGATAGATTAGGAGAGATTGTATGTGATTTATAAGACTGATTTCGTAAATCCTTGGCCTAGGTAGTTTTTCGAAAAGAGTTTCCAATCTCGAACAAGAGTCGAATAAATTTTACGTATGACGGATGATGGGGTTTGACGAGTTATCCATGACCTGCATCCTGTCGGGATCCACGATAGAGGAACTATATCATACACTAAATGCACCTAGAGGTTCATCATTCTATTCTGCTGGGTGGCCACTACATGCTGCTAGATGTCACTGGTGGATTATAAGACTCAAAGGCATTCACTTGATGATCAGTGAATCCGAATGAGAAGAGTTGAAATTGTTCTAACCCATTGAAAGGAGTTTCAATGATATTATGATAGGGATCATAATATATCTCAATACCAGACAGAATAGAACCTATAAGGTCACACACAATAGAGGATATGGTCGATCTAATGGTTGGATTGTGATTTGGAATCACAATAGTTTGTAATTATCAATTTGATTGATAATTGGTTTAACCCACTAAGAGTTGGTAAGTTGAAAAAGAAATTAATTGCAATTGGATTGCAATTTGATTGAATCAATTGGACTTAATTAATTGGGCTCGATCTTATTTGATA